>PVJN01007881.1:0-67638 GCA_004026805.1 Lasiurus borealis | reverse complement strand
AAAAGAGAATGTTAATTATTGAACATAATGCATCTTACTTGAGAGAAAACCAAAACAGAAGACCAGTCAGGACTAAGATAAGTGGCCAAATCAGCTTACTATGGCCTAGGAAATTATTTTGTATTTACTCACTGAATGAATATTAATTTGTTCCATTTTAATGCATTTATTTTTTAATTTATGTATTAATCCATTTATTGCTTATTAAGCACCATCTCATTCCTGGGAATATAGTAGAGAACATAAAAAGTCCCCACCTTCATAGATTTTTTTAAAAAAAGATAATAAGCAAATAAAGAAAGTAATTAGGATATATAATAGCCGAAACCGGTTTGGCTCAGTGGATAGAGCGACGGCCTGCAGACTGAAGGGTGCCAGGTTCAATTCCAGTCAAGGGCATGTACCTTGGTTGCAGGCACATCCCCAGTAGGGGGCGTGCAGGGACAGCTGATGGATGTTTTTCTCTCATCGATGTTTCTAACTCTCTGTTCCTCTCCCTTCCTCTCTGTAGAAAATCAATAAAGTATATTTAAAAAAGAATATATAATAAATTGGACAATAACACAGCAAAGAAGATGGAATAGGAGTGGACGGTATGATTTTATTTAGGTGCAGACACTTCAAGTTTAAAATATGGGAGTGAGCCTGCGGGTACCTGTGGCTGAGGTCCAGGAGAGAGAACAATTGCTAATGGCTTGAAAATAGCAGCACATTTGGAAGTTTCAAAAAAATAAAATATATACATAAAACACAAGGAGTTTGGTCAAGCTGGTGAAAGTGAAGAACGTCAGAAGCAAAGTCAGAAAGGTCATGGGGAGCAAGGTCAAGTCGGGATCTGGGGGCAGTAGCCACAACCACCTCTGCATTGGGGATACTCAGCTCTCCCATCTAACCTGATCTGCAAGTGGGGACATTTCCTTTATTCGTCTACGCTTCAGTGCAGAGTCTCTTCCAAAACAGACAGAGGAGAGAAGCGAAAGAAGGCGGAGCTCAGAGCCAGAGGACCTCTTGCAACACTCATGGCTCATTCTTACACAACTAAAGCCCGACCATCCTGCCCCAGCTGCTCCAGCTCCACTTGGCTAATGAACTCAATTCTTTCTCCCATCTAAGTTGCTTTGGTACCAAAAGAAATACTCACACAAGTCACCTGAGAGAGATGCAGAGTAGAGCTATGGCTACATGTGTAGAAAGCCAAGGATCGTGGGACCAAGAGGCTGGGATGAGGCTCTTGGCCCTCCGGATGAGAAAGAAATGTCCTTTCTCTCCCCATTCCTCAAGTGTTCGCTCTGGGCATTAGGCCACTGGCTTTTCCTACTCCTTTCCCTTGCCGTAGGGTTTGGGAGGTCTGACCCTGTCCTGTCTCTTCAGTCGTGTGAGTTAAGTCCCCGTGCCTGATGCTTGAAACACTTCAGTGGTTGCATATTAAACACAACCGTCTCCCCTCACCTTCGCTCAGGCTACCATCCCATGGGGTCTCTAGCATGGGCCACACCAGTCGTTACATATTTGGAAGGTTCCAGGATGACACCTGGGGTGGGTGGGCTCTCTCTGTTTTTGTTCACTGTCTGATCCTCCTTGTCTACAGGAACAGAAGCTCCCTCGTGTTGGTCTAGTGGAGGGTGATATCAAGAGATCCTGACTATAGAGTAGCAGAGGGTCATTCCAGCCAAGGAACGCTCTGTGGAGTCCCTGAGAAGAGCACTGCAGAGGATTATGGGAGGATTTTCCCTCAAGGAACAAATCTAGCAGCAGAAAATGACCTGTAGATATTCTACACCAACTGAGCCTTCTTTGGTCAACGAGGTCTAGGAGAAGTGCCTCAAGAGAAAACTCAAGTGGATTTATCCCTGAGATTTTTAAGGATAAAAGAGGGAGTTTATCCCCAAACTGATAATCCAGGGAAGTGGTCTTAAGACAGAAAACATATGGACTCTGAAATGAAGAGGACATGTCTGAATCATAGGCTCGGGAACTTATAACAGAGATAACCCCTCACAAATTATTTCATTTCTTTGAGACTCTTTTTTTTTAAATATATTTTATTGATTTTTCACAGAGAGGAAGGGAAAGGGACAGAAAGCCAGAAACATCGATGAGAGAGAGAGACATTGATCAGCCGCCTCCTGCACGCCCCCTACTGGGGATGTGCCAGCAACCAATGTACATGCCCCTGATCGAAATCGAACCTGCGACCCTTCAGTCCCCAGGCCGACACTCTATCCACTGAGCCAAACCGGTTTCGGCAAGACTCTCTTTTTTTTAATGTAGATGATAACAGATAATATCACCTACTTGACAGAGATTTTTGTAAATTATTATCTTTATTTATATAAAGCAATTGACACTGCAGTAGTTACTAGACAGTGCATTAGATGTAACTTTATTGGAAGGGGAAAGGTGTTACTTAATCACCTCTGAGGGCTCCATTGATGATGGACAACTAGCCAAGGACATGGTTAGACAACAGAATATGGGCTTTGAGATTTTCCTGAGATATAAGAGCAAGATCTGCCCAGGGAGAGAAACCAGAAACCACAGGTGTGGAACAGCATCCATTTCCTTATGTTTCTCACACAGATACCAAAGAGATGCCCTATACCTTAGACCTCATGTAAAAGTTCTGGACAATTCCACTTGGGAGGCAAGGCAACAATTCTATCACTGGGCTTGTCTGCAAGGCCCCCAGAATCACATTTAAAATCAAACCAAGAAGAGATACTGTTTTATCAGGGTTCCCTACTTGGACACTGGATGATCACAATAAAATTCCACTACAAAGGAATGTTTAAATGCTGAAAAATAGAAATAAAAATACACTGAGTTATTGAGAATGAAAGGTAGGGAGAATGGGAAGTTAGAGAAATCAGAGAAATGAGAATAAAGGTCAAGACCAAGGCAAGTCAATATACAAAGGAAAAGAAGACCCGAAGTCGTCACCGATGCGGAGGAAAAATGACTCCTTCCAATTGATGGGAACACCGTGTTGCCCATTATTACACAGGAACGCTCATTTCAAGAGCAAAAAGCATGATCTCATCTCCTGGACGTGACGAAGCTGACAAACACAATCACAGCCGCTCTGGGTGAATGCTCAAGAGGGAAGAGTGCGGAAGGCTTTGTCCTGTCTTATAACTGAGGCTCAGCTGAGCACCTCCATCCACCCATCCTGTGCACCCAACACAGACTCGAGACTCCTGAAGTGAGAGCCCTTCTCCTGGGCCTTGCCGGATCTAACCCGGCTAGTGCCACATAGTCACTGAATGCCCAACCTCCTGGGTGAACCTAAACGCTGGCCTTAATCACCAGCTAAAACACAGATGGCAAACATACAAAGTCACTTAGGATCAAGAGCAAGCCTCAGATTCCTCAACTTTAACATCAAGATGATAATAATATCTTCCTTTACCGAATTCATGGGGCTTTTGGAAAATCAACAGGGAAAAAATACATGCAATTGCTCTTTATAAAAAAATCTACACGGCTCTCCAGCTGCCATCGATATATCATAATTAATTATAAATAGTGCATAGCGCATTCTGTAAACCAAGTGCTTTCAGGGCAGGATTCTAGTATTCGCTGCATGTAACAGACCCTTGAAGCTAATTGCCTGTTAGAATTCTCCTACCACCTTTAGAGGTTTAGTGCTCTTATCTGCATCTTACATAGGACGGACTTAAAGCTCAGAAGCGGTCAACTGCCCAGGGTCCTTTAGAGAGAGCCATTGGGAATCTGAGGCTCCAGCCAGGTCTTTCCTTGCCATCCCCCCCATTGTGAAAAGGGAACGCTGGGAGTGGTGAGTGACAGTTGACCGAGAGGACTGAAGAGGACTGTCTGGGAGAGATGAACAGGGCGGCTGTGACCAGCTGGCGGAGAGGCGTGTGGAGAGAATGGGCTTTCGCTGGAGAAAAGAGGCTTCATTTCTTCACCCAGGTGCTCACGCACCCGATGGCTCTGCCATTGGCATTGGCATTTGCCATCCCCTCACTGAGTGACATGCAACCGGAACGTCAGATGAGCGTTTCCCATACCTGACTCCGCCACTTCTGTTTCCTGTCTTTCTGGAAAATGAAACGCCAGGAGAGAGGTCTGAATATTTACTATTAATTTCTCCTCTGAAAACAGGGGCGGGGGCAAACTCACTCCTCATTGTTTCTGACGAGTGTTGAAGAATGCGATATCCCGGAGAGCAAGGAGAGGAAGCAAGATTTGATTACTTTGAAACAAGACGGCAAGCCAGGGAGGAGGCGTGGGGAGCCAATTCTGCTCTTACACAAGAATCCCTGCCGAAGCCCGTTTGGCACAGTGGATAGAGCCTCAGCCTGCGGACTGAAAGGTCCCAGGTTCGATTCCGGTCAAGGGCATGTACCTTGGTTGCGGGCACATCCCCAGTAAGGGGCGTGTAAGAGGCGGCTGATCGATGTTTCTCTCTCATCGGTGTTTCTAACTCTATCCCTCTCCCTACCTCTCTGTAAAAAAAAAAAAAATCAATAAAAAATTTTAAAAATTTTTAAAAAAGAATCCCAATGTGGGCTGCGTCCCCTTCACTATGGAACTGGATCAGCGCCCCGCCTCCCACCTGGGTGTGAAGATCTGTCCAAGGGAATTGGGTTGAGTTCCAGTTCAACAGCTGATCCTCGGGACGTAGCACAAGACCTGACATCTATCAGGATCTCAGTGAATACCGTACTGAATGACCAGCTGGAGACACACTTCTTGCCTGAAGGAAGCTTTGGATTTACTGGGTGAGACAGACATACACTTTCCCAGGAAAGGAGGAAACTCGGAGAACAAAGTAAGAACAGAAACTAGCCAGCTTTCACAGTCCCACCCAGAACGTCAGACCTAAGACCAGGGCATGTGCTGTTGCTTTACATCAAAATCCCTTTCCAGTGAATTCTTTCTGGCTGGGAAACCTCCCCGGGTTTTAGGGCAGGCAAAATGTCTAGCTCAGTGGTTCTCAACCTGTGGGTCGCAACCCCTTTGGGGGTCAAACGACCCTTTCACAGGGGTCGCCTAAGACTATTGGAAAACACCTATTTCCCATGGTCTTAGGTACCAACAGACCGCTCCTCGGTGTAGCAAAGTGTAGCAATGTAGTTTACTGTTGTCCTATGAAGACTGTTGCCCATGCTACACCACGATTCAAGACAAAATTTCATTTATTTGTCATTAGAAATAGATATTTCACAATATATAATTACATATTGTTTTTGTGATGAATCCCTATGCTTTAATGATGTTCAATTTGTAACAACGAAAATCCATCCTGCCTATCAGATATTTACATGACAGCTCATAACAGTAGCAAAGTTACAGTGATGAAGTAGCAACGGAAGTAATTTTATGATTGGGGGTCACCACCCCATGAGGAGCTGTCTTAAAGGGTCACGGCCTTAGGAAGGTTGAGAACCGCTGGTCTAACCGGAGAGCCCCCTTTTCAGCTCTGTCTGAAACCTGGTTGTCAGTCCCTGGGCCGATAGAGACCTCCAGGCCTGCTTCCTCTGTGGTCCGTCTTAAAGGCAGAGCTGCGGTTCCGCACCGAGGGCGGATGAGTAAGTGTTTGTTTCCCTCTAGCAGCTCTTTAGTCTAACAGAAAGGGTCCCGTAGGCGGTGGAATGAGACGTGTTGGAAAGAGCAGAAGTTTGGGAATGAAAATGACCTTGGCTCCCGGCCCAGCTCTGTAATTCACTAGCAGTGAGAGTTGGACAGTTTCCCTGAGCTGCTACCCTCAGCGTTGCTCTAGAGTCGTACAGGTTGCCGTGCTATTACAGACTTGATTTGAGCCCCAATAATTTTCATCAATGGTCTGAGAGACTCCATTTCCTATCTCTAGCACTTTCTAGCTGTGTGCTGCTGAGCCAGGTTTCTAATCACTCTAAGCCTCGCTTTCCCGTCCACAAAATCCTTTCTGCATATATAATGTCAGGATTTAGATAAGGTCTGTATAGAAAGTTCTTAATTTGGGACCCTAACAGACATGGAACAAGCAGAAATCTTTATCCTTTATTTTTCTATCAATTACAATAAGGTTTTTCAAGTCCCCCAGCCTCTATCCATGGTAGAATGTGACTATTTTCTGCCTCTTAACTTTTACCATCCTGTGTAGTCTACCCAGTAGATATATTTCCTTCTGTGTGGTCTGCAGCTTCTTCACCCATTGATACAATAATGTGTGATCTGCCAAAACTAGTTTGGCTCAGTGGATAGAGCGTCGGCCTGTGGGCTGAAGGGTCCCAGGTTCGATTCTGGTCAATGAGGTGTACCTTGGTTTTGGGCACATCCCCAGTGAGGGGCGTGCAGGAGGCAGCTGACCGATGTAACTTTCTCATTGATGTTTCTGACTCTCTACCCCTCTCCCTGCTTCTCTGTAAAAAAATCAATAAAATATATATTTTTTTAAAATAATGCATTATCCTGGCAGTTCCCCTAATTACATCCTCTCCTATCTCTTTTCTCTGGCCTCAGCCAAAGATTCCCAGCAACCCTTTAGGCCAGAATGGGGAGCCCACATTTAAAGGAACTGCTTATATGCCAGTGATTTGGCAGTCTTAAAGTTAACGCAAAATTACAACCACCAAACAGCTGAATAAAATGCTTCTCCCCACTCAACTGATAGAATCTGGCCACAGTTCTAAAGCTCTTCCAATGGAGAGGGACATTTCCCTCAACATGCAGATTTTGTTCCTAACTATAAGAGGATATAGGTTGCTGAAACTAGTTTGGCTCAGTGGATAGAGCATTGGCCTGCGGACTGAAGGGTCCCAGGTTCGATTCCAGACAAGGGCATGTACTTGGTTGCGGGCATATCCCCAGTGGGGGGCGTGCAGGTGGCAGCTGATCGATGTCTCTTTCTCATCAATGTTTCTGACTTTCTATCCCTCTCCCTTCCTCTCTGTAAAAAAATCAACAAAATATATTTTAAAAAAAGAGGATATAGGTTGTCAAAATAACATGATGTATTCAGCTCTCTGAGCCTTCTTTATAGAAGCAACAGCTGATTTCCTTTTTAGATACTAGTACATTAAAGTTCACAATTAATTAGATAACCCCATATGAGCTGATAGCAAAACGTCCAGCAATTAAATAATGAACGTGAGGGAGCCACCATCATCAGAGATATCAAAATATGCTCTTATTATGATGTAAAATCAGTCTGTTTCCATAGGGTTTAATTATAGGTTGACAGGAAAGAGTGCAAAACAAAAGATTAACAATTTTTAGGCGATGCATCTCTGAAGAGCAGTGTTTCCAAAACTATAATTAGCATTGAACAGGTTAAATCCACCATTTTACAAGAGAATTTTTTAATTCCAAATATAATAACTTGTCACGCGCAGATATGGAGAGCTTTGGGTCTAACATGGAATGAAATAAAACTGTTAGGTAATGCTGCCTTTCTCTAAAGCAGAGGTTCTCAACCTTTCGAATGCCGCGACCCTTCAATACAGCTCCTCATGTTGTGAAAATTATTTTCATTGCTACTTCATAACTGTCATTTTGCTCCTGTTATGAATCGTAGTGTAAATATCTGTGTTTTCCGATGGTCTTAGGCTCTACAGCAGCGGTTCTCAACCTGTGGGTCATGACCTAAGACCATCGGAAAACACAGATATTTACATTACAATTCATAAGAGTAGCAAAATGACAGTTATGAAGTAGCAGAATGAAAATAATCTTATGGTTGGGTTGTCAGCACAACATGAGGAACTGTATTAAAGGGCCTCGGCATTAGGAAGGTTGAGAACCACTGCTCTCAAGGCAGATTTTGCCTACCTCGCTGTTTAGATTTCGCACTAGAAAAATGTTGGCCCCAAAGGCTTACATTCAATGCAAAATGCAGAACCCATTGTATTTTTTTGCACAATTTAGAAGGCACCATGTGCACTGTAGCTGTGAATGTCGCCTCTCAGTGTGTGCTCTAGGGCAGCTGGTGGCCCTGGAACCAACAGCAGCCTGTCTGTCCAGAGAGACAGCACCATGGCTAGGCTCAGAATCAAGACCGAGGTCCCATAACGGCCTGAGGAAACCCTCTATCTGTATAAGAGTGATGGCTCAGGTATCTGGGAAGAAAGACATCTCTGAGCAATCAACACGCCTTGTACATAGCACTCTCGGTAATGCTACCAAGTGATCATCTTGATGATCCCATCCAAATGGGAAACTCCTTGGTGGAGTAAATGGAAGCCAAAAACATGCCATTGGTACTTAGCATTTCTCTCCTAAAAGGCTCCCTGATCTAGGTCTCCAAGAATCAGAGAAACATATGTTCGCCATTGGTGGTGAACACGGAATCACTGGGAGACACAGAATTTGCAAAGAGCAATTGCCTGGGACTCCTCACCATGGGGAACAGGAAGGGACTTTCCTCTAGCAAACTGGGAGCCATCAGGCACTTCCTCCTAGAGAAAGAGGGAGTAGCTGGCTTAGGGATTCATTCCAGAGGTTTCTTCCTCACTGCTATGCTAACAGTCCAGAATTTCCATCGTGATTGCCTGGATTCTCTTTGCTATTTTTCTCTTCGTGATGGAAAGGAAAAGATGAAAGGACGAGGTGAATCTCATTTAAACCCACCTGCTCCCCACTTAAAGGCAACGACAAAAGTTAAGCTTCACAGGCTAAACAAAGGAGCAGAAGTGGACAATGTCATACATGTCATCAAGAGCTGCAAACCGTGTCTCTGATGAGATAATCTTTGTTGATAAGATTACTTCTTGTTAGGCCAAGGAGAATATCCTATCATTTACCAATGAAGAGAGGACTGTGCAAGGGTTTGGGGAAATCTCTGTGCCCTTGCAGCAAAGTTCAAGATAATGAAAGGAAAGAATGAAAGGAAAAGACCTCCAAGTGGGTGGTCTTACCCATTTTATTTTCATAACTAGATAACTGCAATGTATAAGTAAAAAAAAAAAAATTATATTGGGAGCTCCCTGCTGCAGAGAGTTGAATGGAATTCTCCTTTCATGTAGATGTGTTAAGAATTAAGGCAAACGCCAAAACCGGTGTGGCTCTGTGGATAGAGCATCAGCCTGGGGACTGAAAGGTCCCGGGTTCGGATCCGGTCAGGGCATGTACCTTGGTTGCAGGCACATCCCCAGTAGGGGGCGTGCAGGAGGCGGCTGATCGATATCTCTCTCTCATCGATGTTTCTAACTCTCTATCCCTCACCCTTTCTCTGTAAAAAATCAATAAAATATATTTTAAAAAAAAGAATTAAGGCAAAGACCCCCAGGATAGGTGACTAGTTGCTTTGTGAATGTTTGTGTCTAATCTAAAGTTGCATGTATTTGCTTGTTAGTTTATTTATTTTATTGTTGGGGGTGGACTGACTGACTGATTGAGTCACTGAAGGGACAGTAAGGTATAGACCTCATTTTCAGACTCACTCAGAATACGATGGAAGGAAGATATTCTCAGCGTTCGCTGCCATATAGCCTCACACCATTAGCATCAGCTAGCAGGGAAATTATGCCACGAGGGAACTTAAAAACATTACACAGTTTGGGAGAGGAACTTCTTGGCTCCTCCAGAAACTGAGAGGGCTGGATGGGTAATTTTTCCGCTCTCTTCCCGGCCTGAAATTCTATGTTTCTCTGATTCTTGGAGACCTAGATCAGGGAGCAGTTTAGGAGAGAAACGCTAAGTACCCATGACATGTTTCTGGCTTCTATTTACGAGAGATATTCTGATATCAGCTTATTCTTTCAGACATGTGCATCCCATAGCGCTTTCTGGTTTAACTCAAACTGGGGTTTCACTGACTGAAAGATTAAAAACTCTGTAAACAGCTGGGCTTGTGGTTTATGTGTCAACAATACAGGGCTCAGAGAGTCTCAGATGGCCCGGAAGAGGAAAAGAGAAATCTCCCTCCATTTGAAAGGTTCGTGTTTATGTCATCTTCTTGCCACAGGTGTGCCCCATTCCAAGTCAGGACTCAAAGGTATGAGACGGTGTAAAGGACATTCTGAGTCCAGCTGCCTCAGTCTTTCTTTTGCGACACTAACCATCGGAGTGACCCGGCCGGGGCTCTTAATGTAAGATGTATATACTATACCTTCTGGGCCTAAATTTCCTAATCTATAGAATAAGGAAATGCAATTGCCTACCTAAAAATGTGTTTATTGAGATGAAAGAGGATAACCTATATAAATTCCCTCGCTATCTCAGAGCCTGATATCACATAAGCATCTCATAAATAAGGGATCACACAGACACAGACACACACAGCACAGTCCCTCCCGTGGTTACAGCCTGGATCTCTGCCGGACATTGATAAATGTTGCCTGAATCTAAACCAAAACCACGGAGATAAATGGGCCTTAAACAGTAGAAATTAAGAACTGCAGCAGGAGGAAGTGGTAAGAGACGATGATATCATCATAGTTATTTAAAATAATCATGACACTAATTAGCTTCCATTTGGGCGGCACCAACTGTCCATGGGACACTCTGCTAAATGCTTTCCACACATTATTTCACAGAGCACATGCAAAGCTATGAAAGAATAGCATGCTGTTTCCATTTTACAGAGGAAGAAACGAGGCTTAGAGACTATGATCTCTGGAATTGATAGTTTTACTCCTAGGTGGCCTACGACTCTATGGCAATCCCTTAGAAACTAGAACAAATATACAATTGCCACCAGCACGGCACCTTACACCTAAGTTGATTACACATTGATATGCTGTACTGAATCAAGAAAAATACCCTTATTCATTTTTTTATTACCATAATTTTATCGATTTCAGGGAGGAAGAGAGAAGGAGGAAGAGATAAAAAACATCAATGGTGAGAGAGAATCATTGATCAGCTGCTTTCTGCCCTCTCCCTAGTGGGGACTGAGCCTGCAACCTGGGCATGTGCCCTGACCGGGAATCAAACCATGATCTCCTAATTCGTAGGTCAAGGCTCAACCACTAAGCCACGCCCGCTGGGCCTCATTCATTCTTTTGTGCACAGTTACACTCTACAAAAACGAGGTGAGCCCTCATTATGCACCAGTCGGTATGCTAAATGCAAGGGTTATGAAGGTTCAAACAAACTGTTTCTAAGTTGCTCATGCAAATGAAGAGGCAAATCTAGGAAAATAAACGATGCATATTTAGGTCGGACACCCACTCACGTCCCCATCTGTGCTCACCACGGTAGGTGTTCATCGCGGTACCAGCTCCCCGAGCCCAGAGCACATTCCTAAAGGGAGGCAGGTGCTTCATCTCTAGTCACCACCTGCATTGCGACAGTACCCAGTCCAGAGATCAGACTCTCATTAGAGTCGCCTCCTGTCTCTTAGCTCTTCCACTGCTTGCTGGGATAATTAGGATTCGTGATAAATGGCAAGTTGAACTGTCTATATTTAAGCAGTTGTAAGATATTTGAGCTGAAAAAAAAAATAGGTGAAAAGATAAACGTAATTTGCCAGTAGAAAAACAAGAAACAATCTAATAGCTCAGAACATCATGGAAATTGTAGTTACTTATCACACGCTGCTGTATAAGTATTATTGGCTAAATAAAATATGTTGCAATTACACCGACAAAACATTGTATTTGCGGGACATGCATCAGGATGTAGAGTTTCCATACCCAGCACGCTATTTCTAAGCGGTTTTCCTTGTCATCAAATCGTGTTTGTGTCTAAGCCAGTATCTGGATGTGGCTACATGGAAGCAGTGGCCATGACCGTGAGCCCACTCAACGATGACCTGGGCCCAGTGTAAGACCAGAGGAACGGAGGCAAGGGTTGGGAGTGACTGGGAGGGGTGACAGGTAAGCCAGGTCTGAACATGCATGAGCACAGGCTGAGAACACACCTTCCTTATCTTACAAAAGCCACAAATACAAACCAATTTGTTCCCTTCCACGGACCGAATGCATTTCTTGCTAAAGAACATCTCTTTGTGAAAGCCTTTGACATACCGTCCAAGCCAAGCACAGAGGGATGAACAGGGCCCGGGAAAGCCAAGTTTCCAGAAAGTCGCTGAGTGCGCAGGGAGTGGGGAAAATGTTATCGCTTTCATCCCTTGCAGGAATATGAAGGGCCTTCCTTTAAATCAAAATTCCCCGTTTGCTCTTAATAAGGTGGCAGCCTGGAACACTTGACCAGCTGCTGAGACCATGATTCCTTGCTGGGCGGAGATGATTCAAGAGCCCTGCATTTAATCTCAGAAGGCCGCCAAGGGTTTGAGGGAAGGAGAGCTCAGGAAAGCGAGAGACAGAGTGGACCCCCTGGAAGCGAGTGACGCCACGTGAGAAGATTAAAAGCTTGCTGAGATGTGAGACATCCTATTTATTATTCTCACTCGAGTCAAAGAGCAGACACAAATCAGCACCTTCTCGTCGGCACCAGAAAAAGCAAGAAGAATAGGGAGGGGCTGAAAGGGAAGCCGGTGCCCGAAGAGCAAGCTGGAATGAATAATAACTTGGAGCTCCCAAGGACTCAGGGAAGTGGCATCTACACTAATAAAAGAGAAAGATGCAAATTGACCATTCCTTCGCAACACCCACCAGCTAATCAGGAGTGAGCATGCAAATTAACCCAAACAGAGATGGAAGGTCAATATGCATACACATGCGCCAAGTGGCTGGGGACAGGTCACAGGCTTTCCACACTGCCCCAGCTGCTCTGGGCCTCTGGGCAGCATGGAAAGGTGGAAAGGCATCTCCAGGCAGAGAAAAGGCAGTGCCAGCAGCCAGGAAAAGGAAGGCCCATTCTAGCACAAATCTTCCTGCATCGGGCCTCTAGTACACTTAATATGAACAGGTGTGCACACCGCAGTGAGTACACATGGCTGGGGGATCCAGGATCAGCATCCCCAACCACACCCCATCTTCCAGTCCCGCAGCATCCTAAGGACCTGAGAACTGCACCCCCAACACACACCCCTCTCAACAGCCTTTCTCTGTCTCATTAAGCCGCTCCGGGAAAGGTCAAGGTTGTAGCAATGTGAGGAGTTGATGTTCTTTCTCTTGCAGAATCGGAGTTCTGGAGACAGAAGATGTTTTTGCTTTGCAAAAACTTTTCTTTTAAAATTAATCAGGTAAAAAAAGAAAACATTATGGAGTTTTAATTAATCTCTCAAGAGAGCTGCTGAGACAAAAGCCACAGAGAGATGATGTTCCTTTTGTAGGGAAATAAACGATGCATATTTAGTTGGACACCCACTCACGTCCCCACCTGGGTTCTCTCAGCCCCAGAATCCTGGATTGTTTTAGAAGGAAATGTCCCCCAGTGCAGGCTGCTTTCCCTCAGTGTAAATGGGGTCCTATATAATAAAAGCCTAATATGCTAAGTGTCTGGTCATCTGTTCAACCAATCAAAGCATAATATGCTAATGATATGCTAAGGCCACTTAACCGCTCACTATGATGTGCACTGACCACTAGGGAGCAGACAGTTGACCAGTTGGACAGTGGCTATGGCATGCACTAACTACCAAGGGGCAGATGTTCTAACTGGTAAGATAGCTTACTGCTGGGGTCTGGCCAATTGGGACCAAGCGAAATGGGCTGGTCATGCCCTTGATCCCTCCCATGATCCCTCCCCAGCTGGCCAACCTCCTGGGTCCCTCCCCAACCCCAATCATGCACTGGTGGGGTCCCTCGGCCTGGTCTGTATGCTCTCACAATCTGGGACCCCTTGGGGGATATTGGAGAGCTGGTTTTGACTCGATCCCACAGGCCAGGCTGAGGGGCCCTACTGAATTCATGCACCAGGCCTCTAGGATTTCAATAAGGAAAAAATATCATGAATGTGAGAAACAATAAGATGATGGTCGAGATCTGCTCTATGTGCAAGTTCAGTGATTACTACTTTGAAATCCATGTGTTAGCTCTTGCAAAAGCACACACTACAAAATGTAATCTGTTTACTATGATAAATCTGTGACATAAAAATATATGAAAACATATCTGCATGCTACATACATTTATGTTCAGTGCCAAGTAAACTACACACATCTCTGTCCACTGTTGCATTCATGCCTGAAATCCTAACTGGTGGTCGTTCAAAAACTCATTTATTCACAGGTTCACTTCTGAGGACTTTTTATGACTTGAATTATGCACACCGAGCATATATTTTGAAGCCCTATCCCCTAGCCCTTCAGAATATGTCCTTCTTTGGCTGTAGGTTTGTGGCAGTTGAAATGAGTTCAGAGGAGGTCATACTGGAGTAGGGTGAGTTCCTAAGCCTGGTGCCCTGACAAGATGAGACAATGACAGAGTCGCATGAGGAACAGCCATGGGACTGGGAGGCCTGCTGGAAGGGCTGTGCCCACAAGCCAAGGGAACCCAGAGGCTGAAGAAAGCAAGCAGAGATCCCCTCCCTCAGGAGTCAGAGGCAGCCAGGCCCTGGGGCAACTTGGCTTTGGATGTTCAGCCTCCAGAAATATGAGATAGGCAGTTGCTGTGGTTTCGTACCATCGAATTTGTGGCTCTGGGAAGCCAATTCAGCCCTGAAGGGTTGGCTTTGGGGAGGACACATGATCAGTGTGATCAGCCCTCAGCCTCCAGAAGCTTCGTGTGCTGCTGACAATAGTCCCCCACTGTGCTGTTCATATAGGAACTCATAGAGCTTTTATTATTATTTTTTAAAAATATTTTTATTGATTTTACAGCGAGGAAGGGAAAGAGAGCATTAGAAACTTTGATGAGAGAGAAACATCCATCTGCTGCCTCCTGCACGCCCCCTACTGGGGATTGAGCCAGCAATCATGCCCTTAACTTGAATCAAACCCAGGACACTCCTTCCTCAGCCGAAGTTCTATCCACTGAGCCAAACCAGTTAGGACTGAAGTCATAAAGCCTTAAAAAGAGTTAATTAGTCAAATGGAACCCCCACTTTCAGTTTTCCCTTAGGATTTCTACTTTAAACGTGAGAGAAGGCAAAGAGCCAGAGATAAAGGAAAAACAATGCCATTCAGAGTTTGAGACCTCCCCCTTTCCCCAAACCCTGGGTGTCATTTATTTTAATTTGCCTTGGGACACGTAACTTCGATTTTCCGTCTTCTGAGCTTATGCTCCCTGCCCCTGGGGTCAGAGAGACAGTGATGATTTTCAGATGCCTCAAGAACATTTTTCTAGGCCTGGCCACAATTAGCAATTAAACTGATTTACTGACACGGAGCCCTTCGGCTCTGCGGTGAGCCTGCGAGGCAGAATCAACACTCGTTCCAGGCACAGGGAAGAAGCGAGAGGCTGGATAAATAAAGGCAAAACTGGATCAATCCAACTGAGACATTATTTTTTTTTTCCTCTCAAAAAAAAAAAATGTATTTCTTGCATAACGGGATCAGTGGGAACGGAACTCCCCAAGTTTGTTATTTTATAGACTGGTAAATTTTAAAAGGGAAAAAAAAAAGACAGAAATGAGGTGGCACACCTCTACGTTGCCAAGTGAAATGTCTGTTTTCTCTCACCGTTAATTCCTAAAAATAAAGGGGCATTTTCACTTCACAAGGAGAGGGAATGTGTGATGCCGGCTTGAAACACAGCTGTTGACAGGCCAGCATGCCGGGGGCACCCCGCTGACTTCGATCTCCTTATTTTCCTCCTCCTCTGCAGGCTGGGACCAGCCGCAGTTTATGGATCCAGAATGGCATCATCCCTATCCATCTTGCTTTTCCTCCACAAACACTGAGAGGAGCTCCCATACCCGCCCCCTTCACCCCCACCCCCACCCCTCAGGAGAAGGACAATCTGAGATGAACATCGCTCAGCTGGAAAAATCCCGTCTCTGCACTGGACACTGAGAGTGCTGGGACCTGGAGATCTGTTTATTCACTGAGGGGGCTCGCCCCAAAGTGCTGGCACAGGGGTGTTTACTAAATCAGAGTTGATGAGAGGAAGAAGGGGGGATTATATAAATGATTCATGACTCTCTCACCATCTCTTTTCTTGACATCCGTGTCATTAAACGACTCAAGCTATTATTTTAATCCCTCAGGCATGTTTTTGGTTTTTACTTCTGAGATGTGTATGTTGTCCACATCCCCACGAAAGGATGGCCGCATTGTAAACAAGTCAGGATCGGGATGCTTCAAGAATAAACAGTCGCCAAAGGCTCGAAGATAAAATTACTTGCAACATCCAGCGCAATAAATGATGCCTGGGAAATCAGAAACAGCTTTTAGGAAAATACAGATCATGGTCTTGAGAATGTATCTTTTTTTTTGTTTGTTTGTTAGAGATATTTTTATGAATGTGTTATGAGTGAGAGTCAATAGATTAGATCACCAGGGTCAATAGCGGGGACTGAAGTGGGAACCCCAGCAATTCCAAACCTGAGCCCCTAACCATGTGACAATTAATGAGAAAAGAAATCTTCCTCCTTAAATTCATCTACACGGGGGATTTTACATGCCAGGAATCTCTCCATGTCTAAGGTAGGCATCCTGTCAAAACAAAAGATTTCTGATGCTCTGACCCACTCAGAACAGGCGCCTGTTTTTCAGGTCTAAATTCTTCCCACCCAGGCCCTTGCTGGTCTGGCTTAGTGGATAGAGCATCGGCCTGTGGACTGAAGGGTCTTGGGTTTGATTCCAGTCAAGGGCACATACCCAGGTTGCAGGCTCAATCCCTAGAAGGGGGCATGCAGGAGGCAGCCATCAGTGATTCTCTCTCATCATTGATGTTTCTATCTCTCCCTCTCCCTTCCTCTCTGAAACCAATCCCATCTAATAAAGAGGGAATATGGTAATTGACTGTCCCACCCTCAAAGATGGCAGCACCAACAGCCAATAAGGAGGAAATATCCTAATTGACTGTCCTGCACTCAAAGATGGCAGTGCTCACAGCCAATAAGAAAGGAATATGCTAATTGACTGCCACACCCTCAAAGATGGCAGTGCCCACAGCCAATAGGAGGGAATATGCTAATCAACTATCATGCCCTCAAATATGGCAGCACCCACAGCCAATAAGGAGAAAATATGCTAATTGGCTGCCCTGCATTCACAGATGGCAGTGCCCACAGCCAATAAGGAAGAAATATGCTAATTGACTGCCACACCCTCAAAGATGGCAGCACCCACAGCCACAAGATGGCGGTGTCCAGTCCCCTCAGCCCTGCCAGGGCAGCAGGCATGGCAAGGCAGGGCCCACCCCCAGGCAAGCCCGGTGGCTCTGTGTGCCTGCCTCTGGAGTCCCCCAGTTCCCTCAGTCCCTCAGCCATCCACAGCCGGCCCCCGATGCAGGCAAGCCTTGGGTGGTGGCTGCCTGGACCCCTGAGGCTGAGGTAGCCAGGGTCATCGCAGGTTTGTGCTGTGGACAATGGCAGCAGCAGAGGTGTGATGGGGGCTTCGTTCCCCTGATCACCAGGTCACCTCCTACCCCTGAGGGCTTAGACTATGACAGAGAGCAGGCCAGGCTAAGGGATGCTCCCTCCAGTGCATGAATTTTCATACAACAGGCCTCTAATAAAAATATGTTTTAAAAAAATAATAAATGAATAAATAAGTGAATTCTTGCTACCCAACGCCTGGTGCTTCTCTCCTCCCCACACAGCAGCCCTGGGAGCTCCCCCAGGCCACAGTCCTGGGGGGCAGCTTAGCAGCATCAGCTCCCGCCCAGCACCGGTTTCTCGCCTGTCAGCCTGAGGGCTCCTGATAAGCAGGCTCTGGCTGGACAGCAAAGGACAGGCAGGCTCTGGTCCTAGCAAAACACAGCTTTGTCTCTCTGGCCAGAACCTGTCCCGCCAGCGGCTGTTGCCCAGAACTAAGGGCGAGTCCTGGAGCCATTTTAAAAAAACATAAGAGAGAGACAGAAACAACAGTGATGAGAGAGAATCATCAATCTGCTGCCTCCTGCACACGCCACACTGGGGATTGAGCCCACGACCTGGGCATGTGCCCTGACCAGGAATCGAAGCTTGACCTCCTGGTTCATAGGTCAATGCTCAACCATTGAGCCACACCAGCCAGGCCCTGGGGCCATTTTCTAGCAGAAGCTCTTCCCTTCTCCTTCCCTCCCTTCTTCCTTCCCTCCCAGTAACCCCAAAATCTGTCCCAACCACCGTGGCTTCCAGCAGCTGCCTCTGCCAACCGGGCCATACTCTTCAAACCTCTCCATCATTAGTGAAACATGTCTTTCCACAGCCGGCAGAAAAATAAAAATCTGCTCATTTCAATTATTTCCCGTTCTGGAGCAAAAAAAAAAAAAAAAAAAAAAGGAAAATAGCGCTGCTCATACAGGATTTTCTTCAATGTGGATTTCTAAAATTTTTCTCTCAACACTCAGTAGAGAAGCTGAGATAGTTGTGTAAATACTGGAGCAGCATGAATTAATGGCTTATTTTGGCACAAATAGCCACGCAGCATTATCTGTGTCTCTCCCCACCAGCCTCTCTCCCTATCCCTCAATCCAGATGAAAAGAAAAGAGCAGGACTAAGAGGGAGAGACCAGAATAAGAAGCGGGCGCTGAGAGGGTAATAAATATTTATTGGGGTACCGACCCTGGGAGTGCAGGGTAAACACAGATCTGGACTCTGTTTCCGGTGAGTTTCTGCTCATCAGACCAAAGATGCGCCTATGAAACCACGGCGTGTGTTTCATTGTGTTTTCCCGTTCACTTAATTAAGCCTTGCGAAGAAATTTCATCGTCTCACCAGCCTGCCCTTTTTCTCGCCTTAAAAACAGCGTGTTTGGGACTTTGCATACATGGAAGTGTCCACGGCAGTGATTTCAGAATATAAATATCATGTGATGTTGGGGCAGAAAAAATAAATGGTGAGCAGAAACTGGGTCTGGGTATGCTTCACGGGTGGGAGAGGAGAGAGTGGCTTTTGTTACCGTAGCTACAGTGCCAATTACCAGATGGCTTTGGAGGAGTAAATACTTCATGAAAGAAGTCCACTTTGATCCTCCTCCCACTACATTTAAGACACAATGAAACCCCCTGGCTTTTAGGCACATAGAGCGTACCAGCTAACAGCTCTTCTGTTGACCAACAATTGCTTGAGCTTCCTAGTCCGAATGATCGCCTTCTCTGTATCTGGCATTTAGCAGGTGACCCATAGTATGTGGGGAGGTGAGGAGGATGCTGTAAGGACCTCAGTGTGCACGGGAGACTGTTGACTGGTGGCTTAAGTTGCATGGAAACCAGGAGGCCGGTTCATTATGTGTGATTCCCTCTATCTGCCAGGGATAGGGTGCTCAGAGGGGTCAATATTTCAAGAAAGGAAAGACTGGATCAGCTTGGTAACAGGTGAGAAAGCAGGATTTCACCGAGAGTGAGGAGGGACCAGTGGCTGGGTGCTGCCCCTGGGAAATCGCACTCAGTCCCTTAACATCGTGGGGATTGTTTTTTTTTTGTTTTTTTTAAATATATACAGTGGTACCTCGAGATACAAGTGCCCTAACATATGAGATTTTTGAGATACGATCCGTCGAATGAGCGATTTTTGCTTTGAAATACGAGCAACAGTTGAGATAGGAGTAATCTCTCGGATC
Organism: Lasiurus borealis; assembly: GCA_004026805.1. Lineage (NCBI taxonomy): Eukaryota > Metazoa > Chordata > Mammalia > Chiroptera > Vespertilionidae > Lasiurus > Lasiurus borealis. Next base: position 48,193 of record PVJN01007881.1, on the reverse strand, counting down.
GGCCGGCTGCACACGACCCACTAGTTTACTGCAACTCGAGCGTCTCATAGTTTCCCACGCCTCAAGGTTACAGAATGAATTAAACTCGTATCTCGAGGTACCACTGTGTTTTATTGATTTTTTACAGGGAGGAAGGGAGAAGGATAGACAGTTAGAAACATTGATGAGAGAGAGAGAGAGAGAGAGAGAGAGAGAGAGAGAGAGAGAGAGAGACATTGATCAGCCGCCTCCTGCACGCCCCCTACTGGGGATGTGCCCGCAACCAAAGTACATGCCCTTAACCGGAATCGAACCTGGGACCTTTCAGTCCGCAGGCCGACGCTCTATCCACTGAGCCAAACCGGTTTCACATGGGGATTGTTTTGAGCTGTTGATTACACAGCAGCACAGCTAACGAGTGTCTACAAATGCACGAGAGCAACTGTCTGAGCAAGAACATGTGGCCTGTGGGCTGACTTATCCTGCAGGCTCTGCCCTTGACTGAGCTCACTCTGGGATCTGCAGGCACCTTGCAGAAAGCTTGGCCAGGGAACCCTGCATGGAAAGACCGGTCATGAAAGTGACCATGTGGCCATCATCACAGTAGGCATCCCTGCTGTTCTTGGAACCAGATGGCTCTGCCCTTCAGGGAAGGTCAAAGGGGAGTGTTCAGTGCCAGACCTCAAGGCCACTCCCTCCGGTAAGTACAGGATGGGAGAATAAGCCCACCTCAGTGAGGTGTGTTTCGCTGGGGTCAGTGGTTGGGGATAGTGCTGTGAAGGCTGCTCCATACCTTGGGGTCCATCTTCGGATCAGAGCTTAGCTCTAAATACTCATATGCCTTGGAAAAACCAGCTTTGCCCCAGCTGGTTTGGCTCAATGGTTAGAGTGCTGGCCTGAGAATCAAAAGGTCTGGGTATGATTCAGCGTCAAGGGCATGTATCTGAATTGTAGGTCCAATCTCAGCCCAGCTCGGGTGTGTGCAAGAGCCAACTGATCGATGTTTCTCTCTCTCTCCCTTCCACTCTCTCTAGAAATCAATGGAGGGGAAAATCCTCATGTGAAGGTTAAACAGAAAACTTGCCAGCTTTGCAGAGATTTCTTGAAAATGTATCTCTGAAGGGAGGCATCTGGCATACGTCTCTCATGGGCCCCTTGTACAGTGGTACCTCGAGATATGAGTGCCCTAACATACGAGTTTTTGAGATACAAGCCGTCGAGCAAGTGAGCAATTTTTGCTTTGAAATACGAGCAACATTTGAGATAGGAGTCATCGCGTGGATCAGCCAGCTGCACACGACCCATCAGTTTACCATGACTCAAGCATCTCATAGTTTCCCACGCCTCAAGGTTACGGAACGAATTAAACTCGTATCTCGAGGTACTTCTAAGATCCGAAAGCCGAATGCACAGGACCCTCTCACGTCTTCACCTCCTGCCAAAATGGAGAATCACTGGAAACATGAACAAAAGAGGTCGAAACACTGAGCTGCGTGGCCTTTTCCTGCTCCAGGAACATTCACGTCTTTGTGGTGTTACACCGAGAGAAACCTCGTCTGTGCCAATCTCCATCAAATGGCAAATGGCGAGTGGAGGCAGGGAGGGAGGAGGGACCCCGACAAAACCCGCGATCCAGGTCTTTCAAATGGCAAACTCATTATGCCCCGGGGCCCTGACAGGCCTCGTCATCGCTGGTCAGGTCAAGCTCACGCCCAGAGCCGTGTGTCACGAGAATCTCACAGCAGGTCTCGGCAACAGACGCTGAAAATGTCAGAAAGCAAAAGGGGCGTTTGGAGATGTCGCTGAGGCTGGGGGAGCAGTTGTGATGTTCGCAGGACAAACAAAAGGAAACAAAAACTGATTGGAAAATTGGCCCCGTGATTAGCAAGATGGAAACGGTGAAAAGGAGGGCAGAGAGGAACAGCGCTAAGGCGAGACGGAAGTCAGACCTCTTTTCATTCAGGAGGCCCCAGGACACTGGGAATTTGCTCTACTCATTTACTCCGCTTTGTTCATTACCAGTTGTGCGCTAGGAATTTTGCAGGTACAGAAGACATACACGGAGTGGCCAGGTTATTAGGATCTCTGAACGCATAATAATCTGGCTACTCAGTGTATATCCTATAAAATAAAAGGCTAATATGCAAATTGTCCCCTCGACCAAGAGTTCGACCAGCAGGCAGGACGGCCACAACTGGCCATGTCCCTTCCCCCTGGCTAGGCTGGCCAGATCCCACCTATGCATGAATTCATGCACTGGGCCTCTACACACACACACACACACACACACACACACACGGAGTGACCACATTATTGTGCATTCAGAGATCATAATACTCTGGCCACTCAGTGTACATTTAAACCAGGAAAGGTAGCACCTCACAGGAAAGGCCACCCACTGAGAACAGAAGGCAGCCGGATCCCTATCGTGGTGTTAATCATGAGTTGGCGCAGTGACCAAAATCTCCAAGCTTCCAGGTCATTGCGTCTAAAAGAGGGACACTAAGTGGGCCCAGTGAAACAGCTGAAAGGTTTAAGTGAGATACAGTGGTACCTCGAGATACGAGTGCCCTAACATATGAGATTTTTGAGATATGAGCCGTCGAGTTATCGATTTTTGCTTTGAAATATGAGCAACATTTGAGATAGGAGTAATTGCACGGATTGGCCGGCTGCAAATGACCAACCAGTTTACCTCGACTCATAGTTTCCCACGCCTCAAGGTTACAGAACAAATTAAACTCGTATCTCGAGGTACCACTGTATTACCAATAAAACACCTGCCACGTAGCAGGCGGTCACCAGAGAGAAGCCAGCAGACTATGTTCCTGCTGAGGAGAGTCTGTGGGGAGAGGACCGACATCACGTACAATCCGGTGCGCTGGTCAGCATGTAAATAAAGCGCATTGGCTACATAAACAGAGTGCGTAGCATGTTAGTCGCTGAATATCGCCCGCTCTGAGGAACTCTGCCCGCAGGAATGAGCCACTTCTCGAGGAAGTGAAATGGGACCGGATTCCAGGAAAGGGAAGAGCTTGACGTTAGAGAGGATGGTCGAGCAAGAGTGTTTGTCCAATGGAGATGCTTAGTGCTCAGCAGAGGGTCCGTGGGGAGGAGGGACAACCGTGTGATAGACCCAGGCCGAGGCTTGGAGGACCCTGCATGCCGATTTCAGTTATCCAGGCATTCACTCTCACGGGGAATGAGGGCCACAACTTGGGGAGTAATAAGGGCATATCACTCAGCTGGGAATGTGGGGGACCCTTGTGAATGAGGGCCGGGCTGCAAGAACAGCTTGGGGGACCCGTATGGACAGGATCCTTGTCACAGTGTATGTTCCAGTTGCTCTAGTGCAGTGGTTCTCAACCTGGGGGTCGCGACCCCTTTGGGGGTCAAATGACCCTTTGACAGGGGTCCCCTAAGACCATCGGAAAACACAGGTATTTACATTACGATTCATAACAGTAGCAACATTACAGTTATGAAGTAGCAACGAAAATAATTTCATGGTTGGGGGTCACCACAACATGAGGAACTGTATTAAGGGGTTGAGGCATTAGGAAGGTTGAGAACCACTGCTCCAGTGTATCATAATCTTCACTTAGAATAGTGCCAGGATTAAGGGAGGGACAATGGCGGTGAGAATGCAGAGGAATGGTCATGGCAAAGGATGAGTCTGGCCCTAACCGTTTTGGTTCAGTGGATAGAGCGTCGGGCTGCAGACTCCAGGGTCCCAGGTTCGATTCAGGTCAAGGGCATGTACCTTGGTTGCGGGCACATCCCCAGTAGGGAGTATGCAGGAGGCAGCTGACTGATGTTTCTCTCTCATAGATGTTTCCATCTCTATCCATCTCCCTTCCTCTCTGTAAAGAGTCAATAAATTTAAAAAAAAAAAGGATGAGTCTGCAGCAGCCAGCTCGAGGAAAGATGCTATTTTCACTCAAATCTGATCCATCTATATTATTACATTTTATTAACAGAGCCTTCCTCGCCTAGTTATTTTAAGACAATGCATGAGTATTATAAACAACTCTCGCATTAGCTAATGATAATAACTCCTTAAAAAAGATATATGAAATGTTGCTGTTTTCTTAAATGTCTCTTCATGAAGTTAAGCGAATGGCCATGGTGAGTTTGAATGTTCTCTGAGGCCCTCTGCACTACATATATCTGTCATATGAAGCACTGCATAGTATTCCACATGATCCTGCAGTGAAGGGGTTGACCGACTCATGGGGAGTCATGTATGGAGCAGTTCAAAGGATAACTGACAACTCAAAATAGGACAAATAGCACTCAAACAAAAACTAGCCAAATACAGTGGTACCTCAAGATACGAGTTTAATTCGTTCCGTAACCTTGAGGCGTGGGAAACTATGAGACGCTCGAGTCTCAGTAAACTGGTGGGTCGTGTGCAGCCGGCCAATCTGCGAGATGACTCCTATCTCAAGTGTTGCTCATATTTCAAAGCAAAAATTGCTCGCTCGACGGCTCGTATCTCAAAAATCTCGTATGTTAGGGCACTCCTATCTCGAGGTACCACTGTACAGGTATTGCAAAGCTCCATGACAACTTACACTTGGGGGGAGAGGAAGGAAGGAGAGAAGCTTCAGGAAGGGTGCTCTTCCTTCGAGGAAGATGATGGGAAGGGCAGGCAGAGTCAGCTACTTGGAGAGAAGACATTCCCTCTGCCCCCCCACCCTCTCCTCACCCCACCTGTCTTCTAAATCCATGTCCCCAAACACAGTTGAGAAAGCATCACAGCTGAAAAAGCACTTAGGACCGGATCCCATACTCAAGACCAACTCCATTTCATTTGATTTTTTTTTTCTTATTCATTTCTGATTGTTGCATATTTTTGTCCACCAAACTGAACGAGGAAGCATGTTTTAAAGTGAGGATTTGTGGCTGATCCTGGCTTTATTGCTAATTTATTCTTGGTCTGACTCGCTTGCCCGTCAATAAAATTGGAGCCTGACTATCTACCGTTTCGCTAACCTCCAGGGCACCGGGGGCTTAAATGCATTTATAAATGAAATGAGCATAAAGTACTCTAAACACCATTAAAGAGGAGGTAATTTTGAAAGAGGTGCTGAAAAGCACGCTGGATAGTTCTGGATACATAACAATTCTCCAAATGAACCAGCCAGTGGTTATTTGTTGAAGTACCTCCTCTAAGGTCGGCACCACGTGGAGAAAGTTTCGAGGAGTCACAGAAAGTAAAAAATGTCTTAGTGAGAACCTCTTTTCAACCTCCAAATCTCCCCCCTGGGAGGAGGCAGTTGGGTGATGAGGATGAGAGAGAGAAAAAGAAAAAGATATAAACAGAAACAAGTGAAGAGTGATATCTGACCCTGAATTTGAAGCTGTGGACCAGAACGACCCAACAGAAATGAAATTTGAACCACACAGATAGACATTTTTGGCCAGGAATGTAATTTTACAGGACGTCACATTGGAAATAAAAATTAAAAATAAATGAACTCACATTATAAATAAATAAATAAAAAGATAGAAAGCAAATTTATTTTGACAGATTTAACTCAAAACATTTAAAATACTGTCACTTCAGCCCAAACCAGTTTGGCTCAATGGATGGAGCCTCGGCCTGCGGCCTGAAAGGTTCCAGGTTCGATTCCAGTCAAGGGCATGTACCTTGGTTGAGGGCACACCCCTAGTAGGGGGTGTGCAGGAGGCGGCCGATTGATGTTTCTCTCTTCTGGATGTTTCTAACTCTCTATCCCTCTCCCTTCCTCTCTGTAAAAAATTAATTTTATATATATATATATATATAAAGATTAAAAAAAAGAAGACAGGCAGTGGCTCTTCTGAACACACATACACACACACACATGCATACACATGCTTGCACGCACATGCACACACACATGCGTACACATGCTTGCACGCACGCACACACACACACACACACACACACACACACGCCCTGGGCCAGCACACCGCATGCCCTCCCAACGGCTCCAAAACGTGTCTGAATCAACCGCACCCCAAGCACCCCGTAGTTCCACCTCACTGCCTCTGCTCCAGCGAGGTCACGTGTGGACTCGAGGGAAAGTGCCATCCGGTGAATGAGCCGCAGAGAGTCGCAGAAGGGACCTGAATGACACTTGGCCATGGCTTCCCGCGACTCTAGAAATCAAACCGCAACCTCAGTTCACACGTGGGGAGGGTCCTCTCTGGCCTGTGGGCGAGCGGAGGAGAAATGGGGTGTGATTCTGAGAGGGCGGAAGAAAGGAAAAGAGGCCACAGAGATGGGGAGGGAGGGGCCGGCCCACTCAGAGGACATGCACCCCAGTGAGTGTCTGCTTCCAAAAGACGTCTGGGAACAGAGATAGACACAGCTCCCCAGGCGCAGCCAGCAGAGAGCCCCGCAGCGCAGTGAGAGGGGGCCTTTGTGAAATCTCAGTTGTTACTGGATCCGGTAGAATTCGGGGGGGCGGGGGTAGGGAAGGACACAGCATGAGCTGAGAAGGCCCAGCAAACACGCATCAGGGAAGCACAATACCTCGTGCTCTTTCTACTCTGCACCTTGTTTTCAATGCCCTCTCTTTCCCTTCCTTCTGGACACACACAGCCTCTCTGTCCTAGTGGCGCATCGGAGAAGGAAAAGGTAGCATCTGTGGCCATATTTTTGTTTACATACAAACTACAGTGGTACCTCGAGATACGAGTGCCCTAACATACGAGATTTTTGAGATACAAGCCGTCGAGCGAGCGATTTTTGCTTTGAAATACGAACAACATTTGAGATAGGAGTCATCGCGCGGATCGGCCGGCTGCACACGACCCACCGGTTTACCACGACTCTAACGTCTCATAGTTTCCCACGCCTCAAGGTTACGGAACGAATTAAACTCGTATCTCGAGGTACCACTGTACTTTTTTTATAGAATTGAAAGCCAGAGAGTTGATTATCTCAGCACTCCATGTACCTGTAGGAAAAGCAAATAGATTTCTATTTGAGCTATATTGACAATGACTATATTCATACCAAGTTTGCTCTTGGTATGAATATAGGATGGGTACTCCTCCCCAGGATATGTCCAACTGGAAATTCTTAGAATCTGCGAGCCCTTCATGCAGTCAGCTGTAGAAAATGGCTAGGACACAAGGAATCGCTGGGTGTTTGGGATCTATCCTTCACATCACAGGCATCATGAAGAATCAAAGGAAGAAACAGATCTGAACTTGGGACTCGGTCCCGCCCAGGGCCATCGTTACAGTCTTAGTAAAGTCAGCCCAACCTTCTGGCTTCCGTTTAGCCTACAGCAGGAACACTCGCGGCTGGGATGTTCGTCATGGAATGATCTTGGACATTCTAACAGAAACCACCTGGCAAGGCGCACAGGTGCTCATGGGAGTCTGACAACATCCGTGGGAAGTCTTGTCTGACGAGCCAGCTCGCTTTGGGAGCCCCCTGCTTTTACCCTAAAAAAGCATCTCAGGAAGAAGAAGAAGAAGAAAAAAAAACACCCACCCAGATGGTTGACGAGGAAGAAAAATATTGGAACGAGTCTTTCATTTTCAAATCCCTCTCGGTAGCACAGCTGGATCCCCTATGTGAGAAGAGTTAGGGAAATCTGGGCGAGAGCTGCTAACAGGGAAAATGATATGATTTTCTGGAAAGTGCTGGAAAAAGACCCTGCCTTCCTGGAAAGAAGGTGTCACGTGGGCCCTTGTGGTCCCACAGCGTCAGACCACCGAGGGGGATTTTCATCAGTGACAGCAGCATGGAGCTCCGCAGAGACAAACGGGCACACACGGAAATAACTCCGGCACATCTGCCCGCAGACAATCGCACCCACACAGGAGAGCAGACCAGCACACTCCCCTGATGGTGGGGACTGGAAGCTGAAATCATAGGCACATAGCGAAGCATCCAACCACACCTAGGTGATGTCTGTCTTTCCCTCTTTTTCACCTCAAGCCACCTCCATCCTCTCTAACTCCCCCTCCTTTGGGGAAGTGACCCTAAATCAGTGAATGAGACAGCAGATGCACGTCCATGTTTGGGAAAAAAAAACAATACACTAATAACTAAGATGTTATGCTTATGGCCATATCACCTGCCCACGGACATGAACCAACTAGGACCTTAGTGGAATGCCACTCCACTCAGGAAGGTGAATTAACATGGACAGAATGTGTTTCAAGGGCAAAGGTACTAACTAGTTCAAGTTCTAATCCAACTTCTTTCACTGGAGGGATTCTTTGACAATGTTACTTAATGAATAACCAAAACATAAAGAACATCTAGTTGATGCATAGCTTTAAAAAACTCATTAAAAAAAACAAAAACATTTCTTAAGAATTTTATTTTCGTGGAAATATAAAAGACTTCTTTTTGCCCTAACCGGTTTGGCTCAGTGGATAGAGCATCAACCTGAGGACTGAAGGGTCCCAGGTTCGATTCCGGTCAAGTGCATGTACCTTGGTGGCAGGCACATACCCAGTAGGGAGTATGCAGGAGGCAGCTGATCGATGTTTCTCTCTCATCGATGTTTCTAACTCCGTATCCCTCTCCCTTCCTCTCTGTAAAAAAATAAATCAATGAATTTTTTTTAAAAAAAAGACTTCTTTTCTATCAGTTGTAAAACGAGGCATTCCAGGGAAGTCACAGGAAACGAAGGCAGGCGTGTTTCCAAAATCAAAGGAGACTCTACAGTCTGAATTTCCAAACTTGGCACAAGTCTGAACTTTCAAAAATATAAACATAGGTAGCTAGAATCTCAACATGCGGTGCGTGACAATTTCCCATGTTAAAATCTACACTGTGGAGCATGTAAGAGAATTAGAAATAAGAAAAAGATGATGGGTGTCTCTAATGAAAAATGATGCATTGTTTAAAACACATCCCATTCCAGCCTGTCTGTCACTGCCTTTGCGCTATGTTACAACTCTGTAAAGTATGGATAATTGATAGCAATGCAAAAATGGTTCTGTCTTAAACATGGAAATAAATCCTGTCTGGGCAAGTTTATCTGACTTCTCCTTCTCCTTCGGAAAAAGCCAGTTTCTTTCCCATCTCTAAATTGATTTCAATATTCCTCTGTTCTAAATACCCATGCGCGTCTTTGATTCCTCCTCCTATATATAATACCTGCCTGATTTCTTCATTAGTGAGTTAAAGTAAATATTGTTCATTTTTATTCCTGTGTGGATCATCATGTTACCTTTTCTGAAAATTACCTTTGAACAAGGATACTCCCTGTATTTAACCTAATAAAGGAAAGAGCATTCACTCTTATGGAATATAAAAGAAGTGTCAGTGAATTATCTAGAACTAGAATAATGAAGGAAGCGTGTGTCTTCCATTTGAATCAGAGTGAGAAATTGCCTTTAGCCACAGCTGGTTAAAGTTTCCATCAATGTAGCAGACAAAGAAAGTTTCATGTAGAGATACTCAAAATACACCCTACTCATATCTGTGTTCTCTGTAAATTGAGGTCTGCGGTAACTGTTTATCACACACACCACCCTAGTTTGCTCTTGGTATGAATATACAGTGGCACCTCAAGATACAAGTGCCCTAACATACGAGATTTTTGAGATACGAGCAGTCAAGTGAGGGATTTTTGCTTTGAAAGGAGCGCAACAGTTGAGATACGAGTAGTCGCGTGGATTGGCCGGCTGCACACGACCCACCAGTTTATCTCGACTCGAGCGTCTCATAGTTTCCCACACCTCAAGGTTACGGAATGAATTAAACTCGTATTTCGAGGTACCACTGTAATCACATTGTCATATAGCTCATGTTTGACCTTCTCAATCACCTCAATTAGTACAAGTCCCCCTTCATGAGCTTTATGAATCTGATGGCCTGATATAAATATTCTGATCCTCAAATTAATAGGACAACTCTGCGGTACATTTTATGGTACCAAGACTCAATGTGCCAAAAGTTGCAGCCACATGTACAATGTCAGTCCTCACAATTACATTCCCCATTGCTCTCCCAGAGAAGGGACACAACCATAGGTTGACTACTGAGTACATGAAACACACTTTACTCTTGCATTATTAATTATTGTATTTTTTCCATAGGAACAACTGTAAGCCTACTTTTTGCCACACGCTGTATTTTTATTTTCCTAATCCACAATAATAAAAGCGTAACATGCTAATTAGACCGGACGTCATTCCAGATGTCCTTCTGGCCGAAGCCGGGGCCAGAGGGAAACTTGGGTCCCGGGTGGCAGAGGGAAGCATGTGAGGGCAGCCAGGGGAAGGAAGGCTTACTCTTGCACTGATTTCAAGCATCGGGCCTCTGGCGTTTTATAAAATGTTTTCGCCTGGCTGTTCTAGCATGCTGAACTCCGTCATCTGGGAATACGGTGCTAATTGACTTTTCTCAGACCCATTCATTTACCCAACTGGAATGGAAACAAAATCTATTTAAACTTGTTTTTAAATTTTTTTAAAAAGGCAAAGATTATTTGTGAAGTCCTCACTAGAAACGAAATTAATATAATTCACTAGCTATTTTATGAAGTTCATTTTCAGTACACGGCTTACCACAGAATTCAGGAAAAGTCGCGTTATGAGTTGATGTGCGCCGGTAAATGATTGTCTTTGGACATTCAGTTCCCAGTGATTTCTAACTGTATCATCGGCACGGATCCAATACTTATAGTCATTTCATACCACCAGACACAAACCCATAGACAGTGAACGGCCATACCTCCACGTGCCCTGTCTGCACAGTAGCCACGAGATGAGAGGGAACCACGGAGACAGCAGGAAGAGTAACGGGCCAAAGACTTCTTTCCAAAGGCCTCAGAACTCTCTCTTGAAGAAGCTCAAACAATAATCAAATATATCACTTACCTAGGGAAAGACAACAGGGAAAAAAAAAAGAGTCAGAGTTGATTATAACTACCTCATGTTCCATAAAGATGACCTATTTTAAGCAAAAAAAAAAAAAAAATGCAATTCAAATTCGCCACGAGCTCCGAGCAAAATTCAAATTTTAAGTACAGCCAGGTAAAGGTCAGTGAGGAAAGTGGCATATTGTTGCAAAGGCCAGGCAGCTGGCTGTTCGTTTTTTTTTTTCCTGATCTGGCATTCTTCTGCAGGTGCATTTAAAGACCGGGACATGGGCCTGGGAACAAGAGACCGAGCTGGGGACTCTTGTTTTTGTGCCATCAAGTGGGGGAAACGCATAGGACCCAGCTTGCCTTGATGATTATGAAGATTGTGCGGCGCTGGGATTCAGATGCCGAGAGATTGAACTAATAGGAGAGAAATGAGAGAACTGTCATCGCAGATTACATGGTATTTATTCCCAAAATCTGTTCATTACAGAAATTTGCAAGACAAATGGGTTTTCGAGCGGGGAACGGCGGCATTTTCCTCCTCGTAAATGCGTAACAAGGCACCCGATTTGTCTAGAGAATGGTCTCTCTTTTTCTTTCAAAGATGTCTGCTTCTACATCTTAGTAAAACGTCTGGAAATATTTATTTGGAAGTGAGCAAAAACAAGTGCGATATGTAGAGTTCTGTACAATGCACAGAGGGCTTTCATCGATAATGTCTCTTTTGATGTTCATGGTAATATTTTATTGTAGGCAGGACAGGTGTTCTTATATCTCCTCTCCTTCCCCCTCCTCTTCCTCCTCTCCATCCCATCCCTCCTCCTCTCTCTCTTTTCCTCATTCTTCTCTTTCTTCCTCTTAAAAATAACATGTAACCTGATAGAGAAAGAACTCATGGACATGAGTGTGCTGATTAGGCAGGGTGAGGGTTGAGGAGTTGGAAGAAGTTTAGGGGGAATAAATGGTGATGGGAAATAAACTAAAATAATTTTTTAAAAAGTATCCTGAGGCCCAATGTAATTAATCAGCTTGCCCCCCAAAATATGGTCTCATGGAGAATGACAATACCAGGACTTGAATTCCTGTTTCCCCATAGTTTGCTCTTTAATGAAATTTCAAATGTACTCAAAAGAGAGAAGGAGAGCAACAGAAGAAAGGAGGGAAGAAATTCGCAAATTGAGGAAGACGGAGAGAATAGAGGGAATAGGGAAGTAAGCAAGGCAGGAAAAAAGAAAGCTAACAAAACGATCGCCAGTTCTTTATTATAAATATGTTTGTGCAAGTAAAGAGCATAGAGAAGTAGCTGCTACAAGGTCAACTCCAGAAAAGTAGTTACTACTGTTGTTCAGTGCTGTATGCCTGTGGATCCGAGGGAGACTTGAATAGAACAGAGGATTCATCCCTATGATGGCTACTGTGGAGTCATCGGCCTTAATATCTAAATAATATCGGTCAAGGGAGGAACTGTGCCAGGGGAATACCATTTTATAAAAAAAAAAATCCTAAGGGAAATATCCCCTGGTGGTGTTTTCCTCTCTGGGCATTGATGGATGGTGAATGCCAGGCCTGCTCAGCACCAGCAGAGGGCTGGCACTGTGCTGTGTCCCAGCGGCTCCTGATGGCATTTGGCTTTCTTCCAGGTGTTTCTCAGAGCCTGCAGCTCACTGGGCACCTGCATCGCATGTCTGACTACTTGTGTGATAACAAATTCAGCCATGACAAAGGGTAGAAAGCAAGTCATGCTTTGGAGGTTCGAAAAGACCAGCAACTATTAGAAAAAGGAGGCTGTCGGTTTTTGCATATATAAAAGCTCCTCTCTGCCCTGGCTGTTAAATGTGAGAAGAGAAGGAAGTTCTTAACCCACATCAGCAGAAAACGATCGAAGGAGACTTTGGGGTGGTATCCTGGGATCATCAGATGTGTTGCCTTTAATTGGAAGGTAATTACAGCTTTCTTCGATGATGACCCCAAATGCCCATAATCCCCTCCTAAATGCTTCCTCGTCGCCAGCCACCGCGCTCGGAGGCTGCTGGCGCATAAATGGCGGCTGCTTCTACCTGGCCGATGGCGAGGCCGTTAATTGGAACACGCCGTGAAACTTAATTATGCAAAGCAGAGAGGCCACTCTGATCTGGTAATCAGAGGTTTGATGCAGGAGTAATTTGTTGTTGGGACCCAAGGAGCCGTCCTTCTAGCTCCTTCCATGGAGCCGCTCCAAGTAGTTAATCCCCTGCTTTAATGGGAAGCTGCTGGGGTTGGATCTGGGAGCTCGATGGTCTGAAAGCTGCTTATAAACACCGCCTTGCTTCTTCGTGGCGGGCACCTCATTTCTCCCGCCTAAGTCACCTTTCATTACAGCAACCGGAAACCAGTATCCTCTGCGGGTCAGAGAGAGCAAGTAGCCGGTCACTCATTGCCCAGCTGCCCGAAGGCCGGGCACGAGGAAGTGGGGAGGCTCTGAAAGTCGCTCAGAGAAGAGGGAATGGAGAAGACATGCTGGAAACTGGCAGTAGGAAATCATAGATACATACCACTCCTGCATGTCTCTAGAAAGTGCACATGTAGCTTCTAAGAAGAATGATTTCAGTATGTGCTGCTAAGTAGATTAAGGGGTAAAATGATTAGGCTCACCCGGATGGTGGCTAAAGAATTCCCAGCTCGTTTTTGATAAAAAGAGAAGGGATCACTACCTGGCCAACCACACACACACACACACACACACACACACACACACAGACTCACACTCACACACACACTCACATACATACACACACACACACTCACACACTCACATACACACACAGACTCATATACACACACTCACACACACATACACATACACTCTCACACACACACTCACACACACACACTAATTCACACACACACTCACACACACAGACTCACACTCACAAACTCACAGACTCACATACACACACTCATATACACTTATACACACACACTCATATACACACATTCACACACACACACACACACACACACACTCACACACACACACAGCTGCCACTGCAATTACTAACAACATCCAATGGGATCCTGGTGTCCTTGGCATCCATCTGTATGTCCAGTCTTTCAAACAGCATTTTGGGGAGACTCAGATGCACACGTCACAGATCCCCCCTTTTTTTCCAAAGAGCACAGAGTCTAATACAACAGGTTTGCAAAGCAGCACAGTAGGGACAGGAGTGCAAAGGTATAGCAATCGCCCTGGCAGGGCAGGAAGTTAGGGGGACTGAGGAAGGAAGCAGAAGCAAAGTTGCAGAAATTAACAAAGGGAAAAAGAAGAATCCTGCAGATGTCAAGAAGATGGACTGACTCAGAAACTTGAGGGAAAGTGAAAATAAATGAAGTAGGAGAATGTGGAAAGCTCGGCAGAAGGAAAGACTGACCTTCTGACCGACATTCACCCTACTTTCCCCCGTTACGCTGTGTTAGAGTACGGTGTTCTCCTCTGTCTCTCATCATCCCTGCTCATCCCTTCCCCCAACTTTTGCTCAGGCTGTGTCTGTCCGGAATGTATTCTCCCACATCTTTCCATATTATGTCTGTTCGCTACAGGCCAGGCTGCCCCAAGTTCAAGTGATGTCTTCCACCCAACAGCATTGCCCCATGCCACTCGTGTGGCACGGAGTCGCGCATACTTCCAGAGATGGCCCCTAACTTCTCAAGAGTGTGCTGTCAGGAACACCATAGAAACTGGACGGACAGGGATGGTGTGGTGGGTTGAATAACAGCTTCAATATCAGATCCCAGTTCCTGGAATTTATAAATATCACTTCACCTAAGGAAAAAAAAATATCTTTGCAGATGTGATTGAGTTAAGGATTGTGAGAAGGAGGGATTATCTCGATGGGCCCTAAACATCTTTGCAGGTTTTTTTTTATAAAAGGGAAGCAGAGGGAGAGTTTATAAAGATGAAAGAAACGGAAGATGTGACCATAGGGGCAGAGACTGGAGGGATGCAGTCACAGGTCCAGGAATGATGACGTCACAGAAGCTGGAAGAGGCAAGAGACGGCGTCTTCCCTGCAGTTTCTAGAGAGTGCATCGCTGCCACACAGAGACCTCGGCCTCTGCTAATGACCTTGAAATTCTGACCTCTATAGCTGGAACATCTGCTGTTACTCCAAGCTCAGAAAGACATAAAAGACTATCCAATCAGAGGGCGATGCCAGGTTTTATTGTGCTAAGTTACATGATGTTGACTTTAAAAGCCAGAAACATTGAGACGGGATAGTCCACTGTAAGATAATTGTTATCAGTGTCACAAAGAGCTGTCTGTGATTTGGCCTGCAGAACACACATAGTATAGAATCCACATTGGTTTTAAAAGGGGAAGGATGGGAGAATACGTTAAGACGAATCCAAGTGAACAGTACCAGTATATGACAGAAATAGTCACGTGTTATGTGAAAGGAAGACCATGTAAGCTTTGTCTTTAAATTATACACCAGGAGCTGCTAAATTTGGTTTCAGAGATGTGTTATCATGTTTCTGAAATCCTGTGGAACTCAGAACTCCTTACTCAGCTGAACATTTCAACCCAGCCTCTGAATGCTAATTCTTGGGAACCGAGTTGGTTAGAAGAGATTCCCACAAGTAAAAGGGATGTGATGTTACACACTGGAGCAACGAAAATACATTTAAATCAGTTTAATTAGGAAAAATATCACCCAACACTCTTCCATTCTCCGATACTCCTGAACTACCAACAGCTTAGAAGTGATTAGCTCATTTGCCGTGGCAGTGGCAGTAGAATGTCCAATTCTTCCATTGAATAACACTGCTCACGAAAGAAGATATATTTGCTGTTCAAAAAACCTAAACGGCCGAGACCGGTTTGGCTCAGTGGATAGAGTGTCGGCTTGCGGACTGAATGGTCCCGGGTTCGATTCCGGTCAGGGGCATGTACCTTGCTTGCGGGCACATCTCCACAGTGGGGCGTGCAGGAGGCGGCTGATCGATGTCTCTCTCTCATTGATGTTTCTGACTTTCTATCTCTCTTCCTTCTTCTCTGTAAAAAAATCAATGAAATATATTTAAAAAACAAAACAAAACAAACCTAAACGTTGGATGACATGGTATGATCTTGGTTTCCAAAAATTCACAAACAAATAAATATTTGAAAATGTGACAAGGACAGAGAGGAAGGAAGGAAGGAAAAGAGGGAGGGAGGACGAGAGAAAGAGCGAGAGCGAGAGAGAGAGAAAGAGAAATCTAAATACCCTGACGTCTGTTTTCGGATAATGGAGTTGGAACAAACACAGGAAAACGCGAGGCCCTCCAAGTGCAGGGGGAAGACAATTAAGAAGCAGAAATGGAAATTGGCATAAGGGGAAAGTGGCACTTGGAAAGTACTTAAGCATGTAAAACCAATTTTGATACCAGGAGGCAATCACACATATGGCAGCAGAAGAGAGAACGCCAGCGGAAACGCGCCCGTCACCCGGTCTCCACCTACAGCTACCTGCCGCCGAACAGAACGCAGACGCGACGCTGGGTGGTTTCGGGGCTGCTGATGGCTGAGTCTGCTACGCATTGCGGTTGGCCTGTTGGTTCTTTAGTGTTTCACTGCGAAATAGCGAGTGTTTCGCCGTGTAATTGCTAGAGAATCGAGCAAGAAAACAGCACACACCTGGATCCTATTAATACCTTGCATCGGAATGGAGATTTCCATCCTGCACCGGGTTGGATGAGACTTTTAGAACTCATGCTACTGTGTGTGTTCTAAGGCTGACCTTGACTTGTTATCGACGGCGTGCGATCTCTAGGCTGATATCGGTCATTAAAAGGCAGCCTACATGTCTTGGTTGGAGAGCAGTTGAAACATGGGGAGGTGGAAAACTCCAGAAAGTACAGTGGTACCTCTAGATACGAGTTTAATTCATTCCGTAACCTTTTGCCGTGGGAAACTATGAGACGCTCGAGTCGAGGTAAACTGGTGGGTCGTGTGCAGCTGGCCGATCCGCGAGATTACTCCTATCTCAAATGTTGCTCGTATTTCAAAGCAAAAATCGCTTGCTCGACGGCTCATATCTCAAAAATCTCGTATGTTAGGGCACTCGTATCTCAAGGTACCACTGTATGCCGAAACAAAATTGGAAGAGGACGCTCTGGAGTGGAAGAGAAGTTACAGAATAGAGCCAGCGAAGAAACACTGCTCACAGCAAGTGTCTCTGTGCTCCCTGTGGAATCAAAGTGAACAACTGGAGACTGAAAACTTTATTGCTAGCATCCCATGTTCTCACATTTAAACTTGAATAATTACCAGAACAACTTAGTGTAAAGAGGACTCTTTTGAAGCGGGCTTATGGGTAAAATTGTTAACTGATAGGTTTGGTAAATTTGAGCACTATCATTTTTAGTGTACGAAGTTCTTTGAAAATCAAAGGTTTTTCCCTCAGGAAGTAATGATGTGCTAGAATCTTTCTGAAATCAATAAAAATATATCAAAAACTCTTCCTGAAGGGTTTCAACTTAGGCAACCCACAGGTTGAAAACTGCTAGCAAGGTCGCCTGAGACCATCGGAAAACAGATATTTACATTATGATTCATTAACAGTAGAAAAATTACAGTTATGAAGTAGCAATGAAAATAATTTTAAGATTGGGGGTCACCACAACATGAGGAGCTGTATTAAAAGGTCACAGCGTTAAAAAAAGGTTGAGAACCACTGTGCTAGATGGTTCACTCCACCAGGGAGGTATCATTCTGCCACTCATAGGCATGGCATGTACGGACTCATGAGAGCACAGATGTCTATGGCAAAATGAAGCTTATATTTACTCTAATATAGAAGCTCAGTGCACAGAGTTCGTGCATGGGTAGGGTCTCTAGGCCTGGCTGGCGATCAGGGCCAATTGGGACCTTCTTTCCGCCAGCTGCTGGCCAAGGCCAAGGCCTTCCTTCCTTCTGCACTACCCCCTAGTGACTAGCACACATCATAGCAAGCGGTCAAACTGCCGAGGGGACAATTTGCATATTGGCCTTTGATTATATAGGATAACCCCTTCATGATAAAAACAGCAAATAAAGGGGAGCAAATTGCCTGAATATCAAGTGATATTCCTGCAACTCAGATTTCTGCCCCTTTCCTTGGAAGAACACCAAAGACCTGGCACGCCACCAAAGGAATGGGATAAAACCAGCAAACAGCAGCCACAACGCTGAGCACTTCACGCCAGACCATGAACTGGGAAGTGGTGTTTCCATTGCCAGGTGCGGAAGCGAGGCCAAGAGAGAATGTTCCACAATTTTCGCTTGGATTACAGACCCATCCACACAGCCACCGAGTGCCAAGGCTTTCTTAAAAGCAAAAGTGTGAAAAGATGGGACTGTTCAAGCGTTTGGGCTGAGATGAGGAAAGGTCGTATAAATCCCCAAAACGAATGGCAAAATTACGGACCGAAATAGTTGTCATGGTACGTGGACACCTCGCTTCCTGAGGCATGTACGTCCACCATCGCCTACCTCCTTCCTCACCAAAACATACCTTTGAAAACTTTCTTCCTACTAAAAATGAATCTCAAATGAGGTCATGGGAATTGATAGGAAAATGGAATTCATGATGGCACTTGGCTTTTCACCAAAGTTTGAGAACTCTGTCTTAACATGTAAAGAAACCCACCTAAACCAAGATATAGGCTATAACTTGCCAAAAAGACACGGCCTCGAGGTTATGTGGCTCAGAGAGAGGAAGCATCTTTGGATCCCATAGCTCCTTTCTATTGGTCGCCCACATCTACTTCCCTTCAGGAAGAGTTTTTGATATATATATATATTTTTTTAAAAAAATATATTTTATTGTTTTTTTTACAGAGAAAAAGGGAGAGGGATAGAAAGTCAGAAACATTGATGAGAGAGAGACATTGATCAGCCGCCTCCTGCACTCCCCACACTGGAGATGTGCCCGCAACCAAGGTACATGCACTGCACCCGACTGGAATCGCACCCGGGACCTTTCAGTCCACAGGCCGACGCTCTATCCACTGAGCCAAACCAATCTTGGCTGATATATTTTTTATTGATTTCAGAGAGGAAGGGGAGAGAGAAAGATGATAGAAACATCAACCATGAGAGAGAGTCATTGACTAGCTGCCTCCTGCCTGCCCCATCATGGGGATCGAGCTCATGAGCCAGGCATATGCCCTGACCGGGAATTGAACTGTGGCCCTCTGCTTCATAGGGCGATGCTCAACCACTGAGCCACGCCGGCCAGGCTTCTCCATAACTTTTACCCAGAGAGCAATGAGCAGAGCCTCATTCCACTTCCTTCTCCTTCGTCACAGTTCTTCTCTCTTTCTCCTTTCCCCTGGGCAGAAATAATCTCCTTCATCTTGATACATCTCACAGAGATGCTGTGAGGATTCCAGAAACAAGAGGCATGAGGCAAGGAGCACGGTGCCTGTCTTAGGGAGACACCTCAGTATATTGTTCTCCAGATCTACAGGTGGTCTCCCACCCTCACGCCAAGGTCGACCGCCAACAACTGGAGGATGCCAGCTTTGGAAAAGGATGGCTGGCTCAGAAATGTTTCCACAGGGTAGAGCCCTGTGCGGGTGAACGAGCCCTCCCTCCTGCTGAAAAGCAGAGAACCGGGATAACAATATCCTCAGTACAGGAGGTCTGCCTGGGAGAATCAAGTCAGTGTCTTGCATACGGAGACGCAGTGATTTTTAATTAAATCAGTAGTTTGAAGTGGTTGCTTGTTAAAGCCATGCTTATCATTTTTCTAAGCTCCAGTTCCGAGGCTAAATGTCAGTTCTCTCTCTCTCTCTCTCTCTCTCTCTCTCTCTCTCTCTCTCTCTCTCTCTCTCTCCTGAAATTTCCCACTGTATGGATTGACCTCCTGGTCTTTCTCCACCCACATGCGCACCCAGGTGTCTGCCTCTCCTATTCCTGAATAATTAATACCCACGCCTGCTTCCAGGACACCCTGAGAATGCCTTCTACAAGCGTCGTCTCTGAGCACTAGTCCATTTCTCTTGATCATGAGCAGTTTGTCTTAGAATCGCATGAAGAGGAGCCATGGTCAATGGCAACCTGATTTACAGCCACTCTTACCAACCGCTTGCGGAAATGAGAAATACACACAGGGTCAAAGGACTCGCCAGTAGTCTGACACTGGTACACGTGGCTTATTTAAGGATCGTCCCTCAGTAATAAGAACCTTCGCATCTGCATTTCGGCGGGACGAACACGGAAGTATTGCCTGAAGAGCCTTTGAGAGTGGAAACACTGCTTTAAAATAGGCCATCATCATACGCATTGTCCTCCTCTCTTAAATATTGCAGCATCACAGAACGGGTACACGGTACTGTGAACATGCACAGCCTTAACAGGCACGTAGCAAAGAAATAGCCCATCGGGAGGCTGCCAGTAGTCCCGGACTCGTGTCTGCATGTCTCTTTAAGGGGTGTCAGACACCTGCTTCATACGTCAGTCAAGCAGGTATCTGTACATCTGAGCACACTGGAAAAGCTATAAATATCACAGCAAGTCAGGTCAAATATCGAAACAATGCCAAATACCGGAAACAGTGACAATTTCAGAAGTACGTGTCATTATTTTAAGAAAATGACGACGTGGCTCAGGTGTGGATGCTGATTTGATTCCGCTAGCCCAAAGTTGACTTCGGTTTCATTTCACAGTGGAAGATTGCCTGTCCTGAATTGCTATAAAATATGAGTTTGGAACATACCGAAAAGCATAATAGAGACAATAGTGAGCGGTAGTCCCAGTTTTCTGTGCACGTTTTAAATAGTTTTTATAAACACACCAGGGCAACATGCAAATGGGGCATAATTGTAGGAAAAGCTGATATAATAAAATATAACAAGCCTTAAGGGGTTGATTTTTCTCCATTTTACCTCCTACCGGTTCAGTGAAATGATGACAGGGAAGGGCATTCCAAAAGTTGAAGCACATTCATGCTTTGCGTTACACCGGTTTCCCCTGAGGGCTGGCATACATTTTTTAGTGCCACAATTTGGTTTTCTTTTTCATGTTTTATCTTTAATAGGGACGCATACAAGTGGCCACACTAGGGTGTCCTATAATGGAAATGTCTGGTCGACTTCAGGGTGGTATTTGTGTGGTTAAAGGATAGACCTCCATCACTGTACAGTGGACCTGCTGGAGTATCCTATATAATAAAAGCCTAATATGCTAAGTGTCCAGTTGTCCAGTCGGCCAGTCAACCAATC
Organism: Lasiurus borealis; assembly: GCA_004026805.1. Taxonomy (NCBI): domain Eukaryota; kingdom Metazoa; phylum Chordata; class Mammalia; order Chiroptera; family Vespertilionidae; genus Lasiurus; species Lasiurus borealis. The sequence goes on along the minus strand of PVJN01007881.1, from coordinate 27,156 downwards.
AAAGCATAATATGCTAATGATATGCTAAGGGCGCACAACCTCTTGCTATGCTGTGCACTGACCACCAGGGGGCAGACAGTAGACCAGTCGCTATGAAATGCACTGACACTCCGACAGATAGGTTAGTTTACTGCTGGGGTCCAGCATATCGGGACTGAGCAAGATGTGCAGGATATGCCTTAGAGCCCTCCTATGGTCTCTCCCCATCTGGCCAATCTCTCGTGACTCCCCGCTCCCCCTGGCCCTAATCATGCACCAGTGGGGTCCATTGGCTTGGCCTGCACCCTCTTGTAATCCAGGCTGAGGGATATCCCCCACCCCGAAATGCATAAATTTCACACACTAGACCTCTAGCCAAATGTCAACAGCACAATGATTGAAATTCCTTTGGAGAGCCAAATTTTTTAAACTTAAACTTCTTCTAACGCCACTTCTTCAAAACAGACTGGCCCAGGCCATGGTATTTTGTGGAAGAGCCACACTCAAGGTGCCAAAGAGCCGCAATATGGCTCACAATCCGTAGTTTGCCAACCACTGCCCTAGACTTTGAGAAGCAGACATCTTGAGTGGCATCTTTCCCAGGAAATCATAGCTGTACACTCATCATGGAAAAACATCAGTGAAAGCTAATTTGTTGGGCATGGACATTATTGATGAAGAGTGCTTTTGGAAAGTGTCAAGATTATACAAAGACAAGGCAAGACTGAAACACTGTCACAGATCAGAAGATGCTAAGAAGACAGGACACAAGGCAAAAGAGGATCCTGCAACAGAAAAAGGACATCTCTCAGAAGATTGGTGAAATCAGAATATGTCTTCTGTATCCGTTTATAGATTGCACCCACCGTCATTTCTTCACCTTGATCATGAGCCTATGGTTTCTCAGGGTGTTGGCATAAGGGACAACTTGGTGAAAGGTATTTGAGACCCTCTGGGCTACTTCTGTAGCTTTTCTGTAAGTCTACATGTAATTTGACAAGTTAAGCAAACTTGTAGACAGTGGAACGAGAAATGGGTAAAAGAAGACAGACTCCTAGCTTGTTTGGCTCAGTGGATAGAGTGTTGGCCTGAGGACTGAAGGGTCCTGGGTTTGATTCGGTCAAGGGCACATGCCCGGGGTTGTGGGCTCAATCCCAAGTAGGGAGCATGCAGGACGTGGCCGATCAATGATTCTCTCTCATCACTGATGTTTCTATCTCTCTCTCTTCCTCTTCCTTCCAATTTGAAATAAATAAAAAAATATATATTTTTTAAGAAGAAGAAAAAGGTAGCAGAATCTATGAGACCATGATAACTGAGATGTGGGGTGCCATTTACCAATACGGGGAACCAGGTAGAGCAGAGGCATGGGAGGGCGATGAGGATTTCATGTTGGAACATGCTGAGTTTGAGGTGTTTCCGGGACAACCAGATGGACACGCGAATTAGGCAGTTTGATGAATGTGTCTGGAGTCTAAGAGAAAAGATGAATTGGGATAAAAATTCTGAAGTAGTCAGCATCCGGAAGTTTGTTAGAGGCATGAAAATGGATAGGCTCGTAGAGGAAAAAACATGAATGATGAGGAGAAAGGAGAATGAAGCTCAAATTTAACTCGGGTTCACATTAACCTTGTTTTACATATTTTTTACATATTTTTTTGTGGAACAGGAGACGTGGCTTACTCATTTCTGAGTTCTCACCAGGTAGCAGTGCGCCTGGCAAATGATGTGTGCCCACAAACATGTGGTCAACTTAGGTTTGCCTACGTGATTTGAGAAGGAAAGAAACCCTCTCCTTCTGAACACCGGGATTACAAATATCTCTTTAAACATATTTATTCTCCGATGTCATTGTTTCTGGATCTCAGTTTTTATTTGAAAGGCATTTTTCCCTAGGTTGAAATTTTAGGTAATGGATAGAATGGATACCCAAACACAAATTATACATTGTGATATCAAGTTATATCTGATCTATTTACTCTCCTTAACATACTTAAGAGAATGGTAAAACAATCAACTAGATAGCCTTCGAATGTTTAAAAAACATAGAAAGCAGCCCTAGCTGGTTTGGCTCAGTGGATAGAGCATCAGCCTGTGGACAGAAGGGTCCCAGGTTCGACTCCGGTCAAGGGCACATTCCCAAATTGCTGGCTCAATTCCCCAGTGGGGGACATGCAGGAGACAGCCGATCAATGATTCTCTGCCATCACTGATGTTTCTCTCTCTCCTTCTCTGAATAAAAATATATTTTTAAAAATGTAGAAAAATGCCGAGACCGGTTTGGCTCAGTGGATAGAGCGTCGGCCTGCGGACTGAAAAGTCCCAGGTTCGATTCCGGTCGGGGGCATGTACCTTGCTTGCGGGCACATCTCCAGTGTGGGGCGTGCAGGAGGCAGTTGATCGATGTCTCTCTCTCACCGAAGTTTCTGACTTTCTGTCCCTCTCCCTTCCTCTCTGTAAAAAAATCAATAAAATATATTTTAAAAAATGTAGAAAATGCTTTGGTTAGAGTCCCATACTCTGCCACCAAGCCTTGTCCAGAACAAAAAGGAGTTCACTTCCATGCCTGCCATCCTTGCTGCACATTCCAGAGTCTTTCTAGCCCGGGTTCAAGTGAGAATCCTCCTCCCGAACTCCAGGCTCAACTAGAAAACAGACCCCGCACTGGCATCCTCTGGGCCTATGGGCGCTGCCAATCCCTGCTGCGCGCCTCCCACCACCTTCCCGCTCCCTGTGCTATGCAAATAGCCTGCGAACCCCATTTGTTTTGTTCTGGGAAACAGTAAAATATAATGATATTTAAAAAGACAAGTGGCTGCTGGAATCCCCACAACATTGCATTCTTTGGGAAAACAGAGCTCACCTGAATACGTTAGGCTTAACAATCGCCAGCCAGATGGCAGGCGGCAATAGAAAAGGTATTACAAAGCTCCAACTCCTTCTGCATGTCATTTAGCAGAATGGCTGCTCCGAATGCTGTTCTGTCATTTTCCCCCCCTTAACGGTTTTATTTTTTCATGCTAACACTTCAAGGGGAAGGAATTCTTTTAAAGTATTGCTGTGGGTTATTCATTTATAATCCCTGCACTGCCTGGGATCTGCCTCAGAGTCCTTGCAGGGGTAGACGCTGGGAAGAAAGTGTGGTTAACCGGGGGTGAGGAGGGACACAGGACCGGTGGAAAGGATGCAGGGCACGGTGTGGTCCTTTTGTTGTATAACATGCTGCTTCGCGTTCAGTGAACCTGGCCCAGACTTTCTAGGGCTTTAAGCAAGGACACGGCCTCGTTGGTGGTAGGGTCTTAGGGCTCTGGAACCAAAGGCCCAGCTGGTGTGCAAAAGGAAGCGCAGGGACCGTGGATGGAGCGTCTGGACGAACCCAGGGATGGAGATCTTTGAGCAGAAGGACAGGGCCTGATTTTGTTTGTGTATGTGTTTGTTTTAAAGCAGCGGTTCTCCACCTGTGGGTCGAGACCTGTTTTCTGATGGTCTTAGGCTCTACAGCAGTGACCCACAGTTTGAGAACCGCTAGCAGGGTCGCCTAAGACCACCGGAAAACACAGGTATTTACATTATGATTCACCACAACATGAGAAACTGTATTAAATGGTCGCGGCATTAGAAAGGTTGAGAACCACTGTTTTAAAGGGACTCGGACACATTTCAAGCGACAGATAGAAGGATCAAAACCACAGGGCTGAGGTGCAGTGGCTGGGAGCAAGTCAAAGCGATGGCCACGTCTTAGAGCAACGAGGGCGTCAGAGAAATGGTTAAAGCAGGCACTCATTGGAGCAGGGAACCAGGTGGGAGAAGAAGTAAGGGCATGTCACAGCTGGACAGTGTGAGCGAAGCAACACAGACCTTCTCCACTGAGAGCTGGACGAGAGGCAGAGAGGAAGTGGCACTGACTTGATGTGAGAGGCATCATTCACTGCAGGAGGTTCATAAACCCCCACTCCCTGCTCAGGACCAACCCCAGTGCCTGGGACCTGACCTGGCAGCAACCTCTGTCCAAGGTGACAAAGACAGTCAGTTCAAGAGTATACACATATGCTGCCAAAACCGGTTTGGCTCAGTGGATGGAGCATTAGCCTGGGGACTGAAGGGTCCCAGGTTCGATTCCGGTCAAGGGCATGTACCATGGGTGCAGGCACATCCCAAGGAGGAGGCGTGCAGGAGGCAGCTGATCGATGTCTTTCTGATCCATGTTTCTAACTCTCTATCCCTCTCCCTTCCTCTCTGTAAAAAATCAATAAAATATATTTTAAAAAAAGACTATACACATATGCCGTATTACATATATGACATCATATCACATAGTATTAGATTACAGGCAGAGATAGCTTAAAGAAGGAAGCCAGAGTATCATATGCTGCATACCTTCTCTTTGTAGAATTGAGATTGAGACTGTATTTATATCTAAGTTATTTCCAAACTATATACATATTTAAATATATATTTTTATTGATTTCAGAGAGGAAGAGAGAGAGACAAAAACATCCATGATGAGAGAGAATCATCAATCCGCTGCCTCCTGCACGCCCCACATTAGAGACTGAGGCATGTACTCTGACTGGGAATTGAACCATAACTTCCTGGTTCACAGGTCGACGCTCAACCACTGAGCCACACTGGCCGGGCATTTTCAAAATATTTTGTGGCAAGCATCTTAACAAAACAGACACATGTAGCTAATGAGGTGCACTTAATTAACCAGGACGGAAATAAGGCCCGTCCCCCCAAAACACACCCAGTACAACCACCAATGACACAAACAGCAAAACGCCTCCGAGAAGGATCAGATTTTCTGACCGCGCTCCTCTCCCTCATGTCACCCGCTCTGCATGCACTCCCCAGCTGCATCAGAACAGAGAGAACGAAATAATAGAGGACAGACGAGCTGGAGAGCCCTGACTAGGCCATTTCATTCAGTTTGAAGGCGTGAGTGATTGTCTAACTCTTCCCTTTGCACGGACTGTGTAAACACAGATTTCAGTCATTGATCCGAGATAGAACAGTCCCATGATGATCACAAGAAAATTAGAGGAAGCTCAGAGAAACGATATTATCGCAGGTTTGGAGAAACATAGAGCATTTCTTTCCTCCACAATCTGCAAGTGGGGGGGTACTGGCTTAGGCAGGGAAGAAAGAGACCGAAAAGAAACAACCACCTTAAACTGATGACACTGGGAAACTCTGAATGCATTGCATTGTTCTATCACGTGATTCACGGTCACGTAAGAAGTCATTGAAAAATGTGGAGCCTCCATGTTCTCATCAACTAACTCAGAAAACACCAAATATCTCCTATGTCTGTGGTGATGATCAAAGGTAGGATATGTATTAAAACTATGTTATGCCGAAACCAGTTTGGCTCAGTGGATAGAACGTCGGTCTGTGGACTGAAAGGTCCCAGGTTCAGTTCCAGTCAAGGGCATGTACCTTGGTTGTGGGCACATCCCCAGTAGGGGGCATGCAGGAGGCCACTGATGGATATTTCTCTCATCGATGTTTCTAACTCTCTATCCCTCTCCCTTCCTCTCTGTAAAAAATTAATACAATATATTTTTTAAAAAACTATGTTATAATGGTTTATACAAAAATGTGTCCCACTGACAAGTTTGATAATGACATAAATGAATAGAATAATGAATGAATGAATGAATGGCTACAGCCACTGGGTGATTTCTATACATGGGTAGCATAAGCTGTGCCACCATTTATCTTGATAGTATTTATCACTAGCTGACATTACATGATATATTTCTTTATTTATATACTATCTGCCTCCCCTTCTAAAATATGAATGTTTTCTGGGCAGCAAATTTGTCTTATTTGCTTCCACATACCCAGTGGCCAGAAAAATACATTAGTATTTAGCAGAAAATCAGTAACTAGGTGTTACATGAATGAATGAATGGACGGATGAATGAATGGATGAATAAATGAGTGAATGAATGAGGCTATCCAGATTTGAACCTCTATCTGTTGACTCCAAAGCCTATGCCTTAATGACTGAGGTACAGTACTTCTTATGAATGAATCAACTCTAAAAATAATTAAGTCACACTTCACTCAACACCATGTGCATCTTGTATAATTTTGCTGGGCGGGCTATGTCCCCAAACATGCCCACATCCTAATTCCCAGAATATGTGTACAGTGGTACCTCGAGATACGAGTTTAATTCGTTCCATAACCTTGAGGCGTGGGAAACTATGAGACGCTCGAGTCACGGTAAACTGGTGGGTCCGTGCGATGACTCCTATCTCAAATGTTGCTCATATTTCAAAGCAAAAATCGCTCTTATCTCAAAAATCTCATATGTTATGGCACTCATATCTCGAGGTACCACTGTATGTTGGTTTTTTGTTGTTGTTGTTTTTTTTACATAACAAAACAAATTGTGTGGATGTGATTAAGGACAGAAACATGGGGAGATGATCCCGGATTCCCCAGCGGGTCCGTTTATTCACCTGGCTCCTGAAACACAGAGGTTGCGTTCCAGAGAAAGCCACGTGAGACTCTGATGGGCCACAGCGATGCTCTGATGCTGCATTGAAGCTGGAGGAAGGGACCACGAGCCCAGGAGTGCAGGCGGCCTGGGTAAATTGGAAAAGACCAGGAAACACACTCTCTTCTCAAACGCCAGCAAGGAATGCAGTCCTGCCAACTCCCAATTTTAGCCAAGTGCGGGCCACATCGGATTTCTGACCTGCAGGACTGTGAGGTAACAGATGGGCCTTTTCCGCCACCGAATTCATGGTGCGCTGTCCCAGCAGCGATGGAAAATGAGCATCTCTCGGAGGAAGTACCAGAACATAGCACAGCCACCATCAGCAACTTGAACTTCAGCCGCCATCAGCAACTTGAACTCACACGCCTCCCGAAACTAACTAAATTCAACGAACTATCTTATAAACAGTAACCCCACCCCCAACTCTGGGCCCAGGTTCGATTCCGGTCAAGGGCATGAAAGCATTCCAAACTTGAAGCGAACTGTAATTTTCCCCTCTCCATGTGCTTAGAAGAATTTTTTTTTTTTTACATGAGCTTATAAGAAAACCTTGAAGCCTCAATTGATTTTTTTTGTTGTTGTCCCAGAAACGCGGGCTGGCTTGCACACACTATTCATTAGGCAGTGAATGGCACTGTATATCTGCAGCGAGAGCCTTCCTCTGCTGCTGCTTCCTGCTGCCTTTCCCATTAAGAAGAAAAAAAGGAAGAAAGAAGGAAAGAAAAAGAAAATCTTCACGCTGCTACCATTTCACCTGAAACCTGCATCTTCCTTCCCGCCGCAATTGTTCCAGCGTCTTCGCCGGGGAGTGCCGAGCCTCTTGCAGCTACGCCCGCAGCCCCGCTGGCTCCTCTCGCCACCGCAGAGCCCGCTGGGCCGGCAGTGGGGATGCTGATGCCCTGAGAGCCCCCGGCTCCCCAGTGATGGATGTGACCACAGACATTAACAGGCGAACCTTCATCACTGCGCACGGACGCTGGGCTGCAATTTCGGCTTCTGGTCCTCAAATACAGTGGTACCTCGAGATACGAGTTTAATTCGTTCTGTAACCTTGAGGCGTGGGAAACTATGAGACGCTCGAGTCGAAGTAAACTGGTGGGTCGTGTGCAGCCGGCCGATCTGAGCGATGACTCCTATCTCAAATGTTGCTCGTATTTCAAAGCAAATATCGCTCCCTCGATGGCTCGTATCTCAAAAATCTCGTAGGTTAGGGCACTCGTATCTCGAGGTACCACCGTACTGTCTTGCTGGCATCTTGACAATCGGTGTGACAGATGAACGTATCGTTGCATCTGAAGTATTTATTAAACATGATAGAACCTTGAAACCCACACCTTAGCATGTGTGTGTGTGTGTGTGTGTGTGTGTGTGTGTATGTTTAAAGAGATATCACGTGCATTGGGTAGTCTATAGAACTCAAAGCTAAACCAAGTAAAAACCAGCCGAAAAAGGAAAAAAGGGGAAACTTGATTAAAAATAAATCATACGCCTGTCTCCATTTCCTAGCACTGTCCCAACTAAGCATTTTTTTTAGCCTTAAAAAATGAAGGTTTCAAACAAGCCGGAAAAACCGCGCAATCTACCTTTCCGCTTTGAAATGATGGAGCTTAATGCCTGAGCCGTTTCTAAAGTGGAATCTAATGGCAATAAAAGTCAATTGGCTCAGTCAGCATTGGACATATGACTCTTACACTGTTCCATTAACTCGGATGCTGCTAAGCTCATTTGCCTGCGAGAGAGCAGGGTCTGCGGAAGGGCCCCCTCGCTTTGGGAGTGGACACGCAATGGTACCCGCCAGCTGCTGCTTGGCAAACCCCGCCCATCCTGAATGGAGGATCCCTCTTTCTTTCCAAAGTCACCCCAAAGTGAAATCCATATCCGGGGCCCTGGAGAGAGCAGACACTTGAAAACCATGGCGTGCATCTCCTGGCCTTTCTCTACATTCTAAACAGCCGCAGAATCAATACCTTCATCATCAGCGAACTGACCCGACAAATACGTATTGGATTTCCACTCCGTGGCAGGCACTGTCCCAGGCTCCGGGGCTGAGGCAGGAACACAATATTCCCAACGTCTTGCTTTTGTCCGAGGCCTCGTCCAATCGGGGATATTGATGAGCGGAGTAATTCAGTGTCCCAGAAAAGCGATACATGCTGAGTGGGGAGATGGGGCAGCAGAGGGAGGAGGGGTGGTGGAAGGAAGTACAGGGAGAGAGGGAAAACTTGGTTGTCTGGGGAAGAGGTATCCAGGCAAAGCTTGTGGGGCAGGGACATGTGTCACGCTGTGTGCTGGGGCAGGGGCAAGAAGTCCATGGAGGCTGGGGCAGAGAGTGGGGTAGGGGGTGGCGGGGATATGCCATCAGAAAGGCAACCAGTGCCTCCTGAGAGTGCTGTGCAGACCTGAGCATGAGCAATTTCCATGTGCACAGCAAGGGTCCATACAGACACTGCCCTTTCCATTTCCATCAGGGATAACAGACCAGAAGTTAGAAGCTGTGCTTTAGGATGTTTATCCCTTGGTCTTCAATAGCCAGCTTTTTGTTCTTGTTTCTACTAGTACTAACGGCCCAACGCACAAAGATGTGTGCGAGAATGAGCCTTCTTTCACTCTGGCTGGAGCTGCCTTTCCAACTTCCCACAATGCCCAGAGGCCCAGAGTGGCTGGGGTAGGTAATGCAAAACACCTGGTCATTGCCATGGTGATGACAGAAGCATCCAGCCCCTGGCCGTTCAGGTGCCTACATATGCAAATGAACTTGCCATATTTGTTGGATTGATTTGCATACTCACTCCTGATTGGTTGGTGGGCCTTGTGAAGGTACAGTCAATTGCATCTTTCTCTTTTACCAATGTAGATTATCACATGTGGGCATATAACGGAGTATATATGTATGTGTAAGTATTGCAAATGTGAGACTATTCAATACTAGCAAACCATAAAGTATTAATGTAATTATTATTTTATCACCAAGCCCCACATAAACTTTTTTATCCCAATGTTCAGTGACTCCCCCAATTTAGTTCATTACTATATTTAGTTCAAACTAAAATGTCATTGTTTATCAATGCACTTGAGGAGGAGGAGGGGGAGAGGAGGAGGAAGAGGAAGAAGAAGAGAAAGAGGAGGAGGAGGAGAAAGGAAGAAAGAGGAGGAGAAGGAGGAGGAAGAGGAGGAAAAGAAGAGAAGGAGAGGAGGAAGAGGAGGAGGAGGAAAAGGAGGGGAAGGAAGGAGGAAGGAAGGAAGGAAGGAAGGAAGGAAGGAAGGAAGGAAGGAAGGAAAGAAGGAAGGAAGGAAGGAAGGAAGGAAGGAAGGAAGGAAGGAAGGAAGGAAGGAAACTCAGTTTGGCTCTCACTCACAACTCTCTGGCACATTTCCCACTGGTCTAAGTCTGAACTTCACTGAGTGTTAATGCCATTGTCCAGCAAGATGACGTTACAGGTGCTCACAAAGAAACCCAGAAATGCCCGTGTCACAGGGTCCTAGGCAAAAGGACGTGGTGGTTTCTGAGCTGACAAAAGTCATTTAGTATTTCAGAGAAAACAGCATTTTCTGAAATTTCCCAAATGTTTGTTTGCATTAGCTGGAGTGGAACCTTTCAGGCCCCCTCTGAGGCTATGCAGGAAGTACTTGGCGAAGCAGTTTTGAGCCAGCCATGGCCTGCACACCGAATGAACGCCAGTGGGGGGCAGCACTGTCCCTGTCGCCAGCCCAGATGTCCCTGTCACCACCCATGTTCACTTTTCAGCTGATCATTTCAGATGTGTTCCATGCTCTACAAATCTTACTCCCCCTAATATGGCCCGAGACTCACTGAACGACACACTTAATTTTTAACAACTTGACCAATGACGTGGTTAATTTAATAGGCAGAGACAATCTACTTACAAAGGGAATCTGGACTTTCTTTTTACTCTCCCCTTCCTCCTATTCCCCCTCCACATCCTCCTTCTCCCCCGCTTTCTCCTCCGCCTTCTTTTTAGCTGTCTTTCCTGATCCCCCAAAACATGAAGTTAGGTTGATAGAACTGGGTTAAAGTCCTAGTTTTGCCACTCATTCTAATAAGAGAATTTTTTTTTCAGACATTCTCTAAGTATCTGTCCTGTACATGTAAGATGGAAATAATGACCCCACCTAACGCAAGAGTATCTTGCTGTATCAGAGTGTGACTAGAGCACATAATAAAACACCTAATAAATCTTAGTTCTTGTCCTCAATTTCCTCCTTCCTTCATTAAAAAGTTATGTATTATCATCATCAACTCCAGAACACTAACATCTTATACTTTAGTTCATGCAATATTTATTTATTTTTTAAATAAAAACTTTTCAAATGGGTGCTCTGCCCTGGAAAATAACCAGCTAGCTTTGCCAATGCGTCAATAAATGGCCTGGGTCCCCCCCACACAATGTAGAATCAGATGCTGTCACTGGTCTGGGGCCCTCCCTACTTGCTCCCAGTTTCTGCTCCATGTAAAGCCTGAGAAGGACACTGATTGATGGGGCCCAGCAGGCTGGCCAGAATGCCAGGATGGCCACACCAGGCTGGCTCAGGACTGGGACGAGGAAGTGTTGCTTAAAAAAAAACAAAAACAAAATATAACAAATATAACATACTCGCTTCTCAACACTGTTTCCTGTGCAGCGTGTGCTCATTCGTCTTACTACTTTATATTAGTGAAGATTAACTACGGGCTCTAATTTAATTAAAATCTACATGAATAGGCACATGGTACCATGGACCAGCCAGTGAACAGAAACCGGTTTGGTCCAAAACTGGTTTGGCTCAGTGGAGAGAGCGTCAGCCTTCGGACTGAAAGGTCCCAGGTTCGATTCTGGTCAAGGGCATGTACCTTGGTTGGGGGCACATCCCCAGTAGGAGGTGTGCAGGAGGCAGCTGGTCAATGTTTCTGACTCTCTATCCCTTTCCTTTCCTCTCTGTGAAAAATCAATAAAATATATTTTAAAAAAGAAGAAAGAAAGGAAGGAAGGAAGGAAGGAAGGAAGGAAGGAAGGAAGGAAGGAAGGAAGGAAGGAAGGAAGAAACTGGTTTTGCCCATGGACTCAGGGTGGTGGCTACTATGGAAAATACCCGTATGATGATTTTAAACACGTAAGTAGGAGTGAGTGTTTCAAAAAGGATGGCAGTTAGAAGTTGCAGAGTCTTAAAAACTGAAGCACTAATGAGAAGGCTTCTGCTGAGAAACTACTAAAAATTATATGCGTTGCCTTCTATTAACACCTATCACCCATTTTTATTTATTCACACGCAAGGCAGATGCTAGTTTAAAACCATGAGATGAAGGGACAGTGTGTTAAAATTATTTAAGAGGGCTGGTGGCCATAGGATGCCTCAGATGGCCTTGCTCACTTTGTTTGTTTGTCCATTTATTTATGCTCCGTTCAGACCCATGTTCAAATCAGTTTTCATTTTCTAAACAGCCACTGATCAACGGTAATTGGGCCGAGAAGAGCTAAGGGCAAGTACTGGAGAGCTCAGCTTGACATTCAAAATCATGGCGGGTTAGACAGACACGCGCACATAAATACGTACAGGCGATACCCACATTTATAGACAACGATGATTCTCAGCAAACGTTTATCGGGGGATCTTTTTCAAACACACATGCTTACATCTCACCATCCAAATAACCTGATTGGATAAGCCTGGGTGAGTCCCACAGGATTATATTGTTTTTTAATGCCAATCGTACCAATTAATTCTGAGAGGTGCTGGTTAAGCTGCCAGATTAATAGATTTTTTTTTTAGCTGCTTTAAGTGCTTGCGAAGAATCCTAGCTCAGTCTGTCACAGCCCCCTTGGGGGTGTCCGTGGGTGCCACCTTTGACCCAACTGCTAAAAGGAGTCTCCTTTAACTTCCCACTTTCCCCACCCAACCTGCCAACAGGTGCTCCTGGCTCTGTTTCCATGACGCTTCTCAGATACAGCCACCGTTTCTTTACGTCTCTGCCACCGGTTTGGTCCATGCTGTCCTTTCCCCAGCAGCCTCTGCCTTATTCCTGAGGTGAGCTCAGGCCACACGCACCATACCTGCTCCACAAATATTTGCTTAAAGAATCAGCCATGGAGCAATGACGAATGGCGGATTGTTTAACAGCTATTTGCACAAGACCTGCTATATACAAATTCAATTCGTAGTCTTAGACATTCAGTTCAATAACAGGTTGCTCGAAAGCTCCACTTTAGGGCACGTGGCATGGGGTGAACTATGCTGCAGGGATGATGGAGATCCTGATAGCCCACCAGACACCTGAGTACAGGGATGTGGAGAGGTGTGGGCCCACCTGCCCAATCTCCTCACCACAGAGCAGCCTGGGAAACGCACGGGGCCAGGTTCACCGTCCCCGCAGGGGTATCTGGTGGCAGAATATCAATGACCACCTCCACATCTGAGGCACGGAAGATTGCGTTTCTAGAAGGTCTCCGTGGCTCCGCTCGTGTTCTATTCGAATTGAAGGCTGACGCAAGACACTCTCGCTCCTCACAATGGACAAAGGGGGTGAATGACTGCGGGGGGCGGTGGGAGATCTGAATGTAAATATGATATACAGTGGTACCTTGAGATACGAGTTTAATTCGTTCCGTAACCTTGAGGCGTGGGAAACTATGAGACGCTTGAGTCGCGGTAAACTGGTGGTCGTGTGCAGCTGGCCAATCTGTGCGATGACTCCTATCTCAACTGTTGCTCGTATTTCAAAGCAAAAATCGCTCGCTCGATGGCTCGTATCTCAAAAATCTCGTATGTTAGGGCACTCGTATCTCGAGGTACCACTGTACTCTGAACTAACAGTTAGACAAGGCATAACAGGCAACCCCCAAGGCACCCCAAGAAGTGTTACTGTTACAGCAATGATGGGGAAGACACTTCCGGATTGAGCACTATACCTTTGGGTACCGCTGCCGCTGCTGTTCAGAGAGTCCTCAGCGCTCAGGTAATGAGCAGGCAGGACTCACCTATTTCTCCAAATGGGCCGAGGCATCAACCAGGCCACTGGGCATGAGAGATGCCAGGCTGGCTTCTTATGAACGAGAGGCTCAGTGCACGAATTTGTGCACAGGAGGGGTTGGGGTCCAGCCTGCCGGGATCAGACCTGGGCCAGGCAGCCAGAGGGAGGGTCCCCAGGTGACCCCTCCCCCTGGTGGAACTCTGATCGAACCCTTGGTTGTGGGCACAATTTGCCTATTATCCTTTTATGATATAGGTTTGATCCTTATACAGTGGTACCTCGAGATACGAGTTTAATTCGTTCCGTAACCTTGAGGCATGGGAAACTATGAGATGCTCGTCTCGGTAAACTGGTGGGTCGTGTGCAGCCGGCCGATCCGAGCGATGACTCCTATCTCAAATGTTGCTCGTATTTCAAAGCAAAAATCGCTCGCTTGACGGCTCGTATCTCAAAACTCTCGTATGTTAGGGCACTCGTATCTCAAGGTAGCACCGTATCCATCTCCAGAGCGTGGCTGTTTGAGGCACACATGGAGGCAGAGAGGGAAATTAGAGGAGGAGACAAAACAAAGAGAACCGAGTGGCCACGGAGGGCGGTCCTGGAATGGAAGACAGTGGCCCACGGCCTCCCCTTCCAGCTCCCCCCCAAACCCCCTTCATCCTTCCCCTCCACCAGGGCCGCAAACGGCGAGCCAAACTGGCTGGGGTTTCTCTAATTCAGTTAAAATGTTTGTTGTTGGTTGTCCAAGGTTCTCAGCCGCTCAGGAGGGAGTTTATTTGTTCTCTCGAGTTCTCCGCTGCCCCGGCGGGGGCCGGGGGGAGCGCTCGGCACTGAGCGAAAGCCCGGCGGTAATTAAACACAAAAGGCCTCCCGCGCCCGTCGATTGCCTTCATTTGGCAGCGGCTCGCGCTGAACAGAAGGGGGAAGATTTGATTTTAATCACACAGATTTCATATTTTATTTTGCTCATTAAAATTCCTGATAAGGATTTACTTCAGCATTTTGTGGCTCTCCCTGAATATCTGAAGAGGTTGTTTATCCCTCTCCCTCTTCCTCTCTCTCTCTTCCTTTCTCTCTCTCTCTTGTAACTGCTGTCTTATCCCTGCCTGTTCCACAGTCTAAAGAGATGGCCTCCATATTGCTCAAGTCCAAGGTGCCAGCCATTTCTGGGAAAATGACAAAAAATAAATAAAAATAAAAGAAGGAATCTAGCCGAGACCAGTTTGGCTCAGTGGATAGAGCGTCAGCCTGCGGACTGAAAGGTCCCACGTTCCATTCCGGTCAGGGGCATGTACCTGGCTTGTGGGAATATCTCCAGTGTGGGGTGTGCAGGAGGCGGCTGATGGATGTCTCTCTCTCATCGATGTTTCTGACTTTCTATCCCTCTCCCTTCCTCTCTGTGAAAAATCAATAAAATAAATTTAAAAAAAAGAAGAAGAAATCTAAGAAGCGAGGCCGGGCACACTCCCGCTATAATTACCATCTTGGTGCCTTGGCACAGCCAAGTGAAAAATTAATTATCTACGACTGAGGCTGCGATCAAGATGAAGACACACCTTTCTGGGCACAGGTCTCTAGGTCAGTGGTTCTCAACCTTCCTAACGCCGCAACCCTTTAATACAGTTCCTCACGTGGTGGTGACCCCCAACCATAAAACCATTTTCGTTGCTACTTCATCACTGTCATTTTGCTACTGATGTGAATCATAATGTAAATACTGTGTTTTGCCATGGTCTTAGGGGACCCCTGTGAAAGGGGTTGAGACCCACAGGTTGAGAACCCGCTGGTCTAGAGCTTCCAAGAAAATGAAAAATTTGGGGGCCCGTACGAAACACTGGGGCCGGGAAGGGGGAAAGTGTTTCTAGAAGGAACTGCTTGGAACCCCTTTGTGATCAGGGGGCACCCAGCCAGGAGTGAGTTTTTTTACCCCTGGTCCCCTGATGGGGAAATCTGGGCCGGCTACTACAGGGAAGGGAGAGAATTCCTTGCCAAGATGAGCAGCATCTTCTGCGCATTCTAAGCGCGCGTGGGGAAGAAAAGCAGGAATTTCAGAGCGAGAGAGAGAGGCATGTCCTTAATCGGCCTCCCCAGAACGCAGCTGGGAGGCAGCGGGGCCCTCTGTGTCCGCCTTGCAGACGTCTGTTCCCTGAGCTCTACCCGGCGTTTTTCTGCTTTTTTGTCTTTTGTGTGCCGAGGCCGTTTCTTAAAGAACAAAATCTTGCCCATCACAATAGCATGCAAGGCCCTGCTTCTCTCTGAAGCCCGTGTCTCCCACTTCCTGCAATTTCTCTTACTTGGGAGCGAATTCCCCTTCATTAAAATTAAGCCTCATTTCTTTCCGTGTTTCTCAGCAAAAAAACGGAGTGCAGTCTGGACCTGCGTTTCTTTATTTTCTCGTCACTTTATAACTAAATCTTTTTCC
Organism: Lasiurus borealis; assembly: GCA_004026805.1. Lineage (NCBI taxonomy): Eukaryota > Metazoa > Chordata > Mammalia > Chiroptera > Vespertilionidae > Lasiurus > Lasiurus borealis. The sequence goes on along the minus strand of PVJN01007881.1, from coordinate 11,277 downwards.
CCCTCCAAAAACAAGCAAGATGGCTCGGCTGGTGTGGCTCAGTGGTTGAGCATCAACCTGGACACCAAGAGGTCCTGGGTTTGATTCCCAGTCAGGGCACGTACCTGGGTTGCAGGCTCCATCCCCAGTAGGGAGTGCGTGCAAGAGGCAGCCGATTGTTGATGCTTCTCTCTCTTTGTTGTTTCTCTCTATTCCTCTCCCTCCCTCTATCTAAAAATCAATAAAGACATATTTAAAAAAACAATCAAGAGAATTTATTCCACCTGATTTTGTCCCACCTTTGTGTGGGAAACAGGAAAAGATGTGTGTGTTTGTGTGTGTGTGTGTGTGTGTGTGTGTGTGTGTGTGTATGCTGCCAAGAGGAAGGATGGAAAGTGTTTTGCTTTCCTAACTTCCCCGACATATATTAGAAGGGCCCAAGGTTATGTTTTCACGTATGTTTACTACGGAGAAATAATGGCCCTATATTTCTGCCTGGTGCAGGGACGGCTCAAAGTCATCCTCCAGGGTCAGACTCACACAGAGAGGTGAGAAAAACACGGGCATAGCATCGGCTTCCCTAAGACAGGAGTTCTCCAGCTCGGATAAGGATGCCTCTGTGCACAGCCTTCCTCCCATCTCCTTAGCTCACGCTCACTTCCACGTCTAACTCTCCCACTCAGCTCATCACCTCGCGTCCACTGTCGGCCACGTGGGCCTGGGGAACTCTAAAGACCTGAATTGCAGAGGGCTCTGAGGAGCATGGAAGCTCCTGGATGGGCAATAAGGCCTGGCCATTCAATACCGGCCGGTAGAATAGGGTAGAGCGGAGGGAACAAGACCCCTGGACTCCCACTTAGAGGCCAAGTACAGTTGAGTCTCCCTAAGACGGGCAATGATGTGCACCTGGATTCTGATCAAACCATTTGCAAATGTTATCACTGATAAAGGTTTAATCTCCAACATCTACAGCCAACTTATACAACTTAATAAAAGGAAGATAAATGATCCAATAAAAAAATGGGCAACACACATAAATAGACTCTTTTCGAAAGAAGATAGAGGGAAGGCCAAGAGACACATGAAAACATGCTCAAAGTCACTAATTATCTGAGAGATGCAAATCAAAACAACAATGTGGTACCATCTCACATCTGTCGGAATGGCAATCATCAACAAATCAGCAAAAGACAAGTGCTGGCGAGGATGCGGAGACAAAGGAACCCTCGTGCTGGTGGGAATGCAGACTGGTGCAGCCACTGTAGAAAACAGTATGGAGTTTCCTCAAAAAACTAAAAATGGAGCTCCCATTTGACCCAGTAATCCCACATCTAGGAATATATCCCAAGAAGCTAGAAACACCAATCAGAAAAGATATATGCAGCCCTCTGTTCATAGCAGCACAATTCACCAGAGCTAAGATTTGGAAACAGCTTAAATGCCCATCAGCAGATGAGTGGATCAGAAAACTATGGTACCTCTACACAATGGAATACTGCACTGCTATAAAAAAAGAAGGAATCCTTACCATTTTCAGCAGCATGGATGGACCTGGAGAGCATTATGTTAAGTGAAATAAGCCAGTCAGAGAAAGATAAATACCACATGATCTCACTCATTTATGGACAATAAAGAACATTATAACCTGATGAATAAAAAGATAGACACAGAGGCAGTAAAGCATCAAACAGACTATCAAATTACAGTGGGAAGGCTGGGGAGGGAGGGAAATAGATCAACCAAAGGACCTGTATGCGTGCATATAAGCACATCAATGGACACAAGACATTGGGGGGTGGGAGAGGATGAGATGAGGGCATGCGACAAGGGATAGGGAAGGCTGGGGAAGAAGGCCAATGGGGGAAAAAGGAGGTATAGGTTATTAATATAATAAACCAAAAATATTTAAAAAGAGAGGTAGATTGTTTTTATTCTCCCTCTCTTTAAAAAAAATGAGGTAACTCAAGTTCAAAGAAGTTAATAAAATTGTTTACAAGTCACCAGCCAGTAATTAACAAAGCTGGGATTTAAGCCCAAGTCCAAATTATTGCAAAGGCTTTTTCTCTGCCTGCTTTTTATGGCAATTAGTGCGGATCACGCCAGGATCCAGGAATCAAAAAGAAAGAGAAAGGGAATCCTGTCACTCAGGAGCCCATAATGTTGTTTTGTTCCCACAGAAGTTTCCAGAATGAGCAAGACAGGAAAGTGGACAGACTCGGTGAGCCCTGGGGTGGTGGATCGGAACTCCTGACACCTCACTTACCACCTCATTGCACCTACGTGAGCCCATAAATCTCACACACAGAAAATGGGCGGTGGGCTCTGGCTTGACCCACCTGCCCAGGGTCCCCCATCTCAGAGCCTGCCACCAAACAGGCCACTGCCACGGCAGACAGGCATGTGGGAGACCAGGGCCCCCCATGAGGGAGGCTGCCCTTTCCTGTGGACTCACACAGGAATCCACTCAGGAACGAACCACCCAAGACCTGACCCATACCTGCACCGCATGCCCGCTTCTAACTGGAATTCGCTTTTTTCCTTCTCATTCTCTGCAATTTTCAAGTGCCACTCGCTTATTTCCTTAAGCATAAAAAGCAGAAACAAAACAACTATGTTTTTTTTAAAAAAAGTACCACAATCATTTACTACCGTTGGTCTTAAACTTTATTTCTCCCTTAGTTAATTCTCCTTAATTCCATATACGTCTCCATTTTTAACTTTTTATGTTATGGGTTTAACCTTCTGTCTTAATCTTTTCACTCTTTTCCTCCATTGGCTTTTAAAGCCTTTTTATCGTGTACTCTCAAATCTCATGTATTATACATTATATTTTGTAACTCTTTTATCTCTATTGTGACGGGAGCTCCATTATTTTAAAATTCTGTTTCATTTATTTCTGCCGTTTGGTCAGTTGTAAAGAATCCCCATTTCTCTCTTTCTACTTTTTTTACTCCCATATACATAAAATCTTCCCTTTGTTTCCTGATGGCCTGTTTTTTTTTCTATATTTGATTTATATTTGTAATCCACTAATAAAAAAAAAAAAAAAGCATGATCCTAGCCCTGGCTTTGTGGCTCAGTTGATTGGAGCATCATCCAATGCACCGAAAGGTTGCCGGTTCGATTCCCAGTCAGGGAAGTTTGCTGCGTGGCAGATATGCTCCCTGGTTGGGGCACATAGGGGAGACAACCAATTGATGTTTCTCTCTCTTTCTAAAATCAGTAAATATATTCTTAGATGAGGACCGAAAATAAAAAATAAAAAAGCATAGTCATAGCAGTCATTTTTTACTGAAAAGTTTGACCGGCTGTTTTCAGAGTGAGCCCTGCTTCCTTGGAGCCTGACAGGGGGAAGGACAGAGAGCCAGCCACATGAGCAGTAGCCCTGGTCTTTCTGCTCCTTCCCCAGCCCCACAAATGCCACCCCACACCCCTGAGAGCGGCCTCCACAAACCTCTATCCTGAAGACATGGAGGCCCATAAGTGAACTCTCACCAAAGCTCTACAGTAAGTCTTTTAGAGGGAGAGGAGAGATAGAAATACCAATGCCGAGAATCACCATGTGGCTGCCTCCCACCCACCCCACACGGGGATGGAGCCCGCAACCCAGGCATGTGTCCTGACTGGGAATCGAACCGTGACCTTCCGACTCCTAAGTGACATTCAACCACTGAGCCATGCCGGCTGGGCAGGTCTCACAGAACTTTTCGTCTTGCTGTTATGAAAGGAAAATAAATAAATAAATAAATAAATTCAGAGAGTAGGATCTAGTGCAGCGGTTCTCAACCTGTGGGTTTCGACCCCTTTGGGGGTGGAAGGACCCTTTCACAGGGGTCGCCTAAGACTATTGGAAAACACCTATTTCCCGTCGTCTTAGGAACCAACACACCGCTCCTCGGTGTAGCAAAGTGTAGCAATGTAGTTTACTGTTGTCCTATGAAGACTGTTACCCACGCTACACCACGACTCAAGACAAAATTTCATTTATTGGTCATTAGAAATAAATATTTCACAGTATATAATTACATATTGTTTTTGTGATTAATCCCTATGCTTTCATTATGTTCCATTTGTAACAACGAAAATACATCCTGCCTATCAGATATTTACATGACAGTTCATACCAGTAGCAAAATGACAGTGATGAAGTAGCCACGGAAATCATTTTATGGTTGGGGGTCACCACCCCATGAGGAGCTGTCTTAAAGGGTCTCGGCATTAGGAAGGTTGAGAACCACTGATCTAGTGGCTAAGAGCATAGCATATAGGATCAGGCAAAATGGCAATTAAACATCCCGCACCATCCAACCGCATGCTCCTGGACAGGCACTTAATGTCTCTAAGATGTGGCATCATTGCTTTTAAGCTAGGAGCGGATGTAGAATTTCTCTCACCGGATTGGGGGATTTAAATGAAACCAGAGACACAGAAGATTTCCAGGGCCCAAAATAGTAAAAACTCCGTAGTAGACGGTTCCTTAAAGAAAAACCTGTTTCCGAGCCTCAATGTTAGTGTTTTATTTGGAGGCGGAGGAAGGAGATGGCGGGAGAGGTGGGCCGCTCCGGCTGTCGAAGGTGCTAATTTTAGCGAACACCCTCGCTCTCGGCATCTCTCCCTCCCCCGGTCCTCGCGCCTCCAGATGTTATTAAAAAGCATAAAGGCCTCCCGCTTTGTTACAGCCCCGGCTTTCCTCCAGCCGGGTATCTTTCACACGCTTCCGATGCTCCGAATTAGCACAGCTACACCTGGCTTTGGGTCTGGAGACAAATTGCTACTTCATTACAGAACCAGTGAGAAGCATCCAATTTCGGAGGCTGTTAAACTTGCAAGGGCAGCGGAGAACCAGATGAATGTATAATGAAGAATCACCCAACGTGAGGCGAGGCGTCTCAGAGGCAAAGGAGAAACACACACACACACACACACACACACACACACACACGCACGCACACACACACACGCACACACCACACACAGAGTCATGCCCTGGAAAGACGTTTTACGACAGCGGAGATAGTTTTGGGCAAGATGATCCGATTTAGATATGATAAGCAAGATGTAAAATGTTAGTCCCTCTCTTGCTTTTATCCTAAGGCAAGGGGTACCCAAGGAGTCAGCCAGCATTCTGGGGGCTTCGCTGTACACCTGTCACCTGTACAGGCCTCCGTGTGCCTAAGGAACACGCACTTGCTTGGTTTCTGAAGACCGCCTGCCTGCCTGCGTGTCCTCCAGGCACCAGAAACAATAGCCCTGTTGCCTGGGAAACCGTGGACTCCTGCAGGAGACTGTGGGGTCCATCCCCGTGGCCACGCCGACCAGAGGATGGGAAAGCATGGTTGCCCTCCGCTTGTAACACGCGTGGATGCCCGAGCTGTTTGGGGGAATCAGCAACCACTTTAGGGCCTTTATCTGCTGCGAGAAGAAGGCTCACACATTCTGAAGTCAATTGACTTCGGAGTGAAACCATCCAGCTCTCATTTCTGTCCGTTCTCATTCAGCCGCCTTTAGAGCAGCTCATCAACAACTTCCCGGAGCAGAAAACGGTTTGGCTCAGTGGATAGAGCGTCGGTCTGCGGACTGAAAGGTCCCAGGTTCGATTCCGGTCAAGGGCATGTACCTTGGTTGCGGGCACATCCCCAGTAGGAGGCGTGCAGAAGGCAGCTGATGGATGTTTCTCTCCCATTGATGTTCCTAACTCTCTATCCCTCTCCCTTCCTCTTTGTAAAAAATCAATAAAATATATCTAAAAATAAAGGAAGGAATCTGGGCCCTGACACATGGATGAGGGGTCCCCTCTCGCCATAAGAAAGCATCTATTAGTGGAGGGCTGGTTAGACACTGTCTTATAACTTTACATGTATTACTTTAATTCCCACAGCAGCCTTCTAAATTAGGTGCCATTACATTTTTCTCATTTCAAAATAATTTTTAATAAAACTGATTCTCAGCGAGGGTATCGAGAATGGCAAGGCTGTATATCTGGTAAGTACTAGAGCCGGGATTTAGAACCAGGTGGTTGAATCCATATCCCAAGCTCTTTCCCACTGGACTCTCTTGGGCATGGAGGCCAGCCCCCTGATTCTCCAAAACCTCCCACACTTTCTATCCACACTTCCCTCCACGCCAAGGAGAGCTTCCCTTTCATCGACGCCAGCCTCTTCATTGTCTTATAAAATAAATAACGCTCAAATCCTCTCTCTCTTCCTGGCCTGCTTCGTTTTCACCTTATTTGATTCTTAAAAAAAAAAATATATATATATATATATATATATATATATATATATAAAGTTGAATTTTAGAGAGGAAGGGAGGGAAGGGAGAAGAAGAGAAAGAGAGGAACATCAATGTGAGAGTGAAACATCAACCAGCTGCCTCTCGCATGCCCCCTACTGGGGATCAAGCCTGTGCCCTGACCAGGAATCAAACCGGCGACCTTTCGGTGCACAGGACAACACTCAAGCAACTGAGCCACACGACAAGGGCTCCTTGCTTCATCCTTGCCCATTCCTCCGGGACTGGGTCGAGTCCAGCATGTTCTGCCATGCCCTCTGGTGGTCCATGAGGTCTGAAAGGTTGGCTACCGCTGCTCTAGCAGACACAAGCCTGGCCCATCTCCTTTGACCCTGTGGCACACCATCACAGCCCCGTGTGCCTGGTCCTGTTATGAATGATGCCCTGTCTTGTTATGAGAGACCAGGAGCCAGGTCCAAGAAAGGAAATTGCCGTATTACTGTGGAGCCCTTGTAGAATATTGCCAATGTGAGGAACTTAACAACAGCCCAATGGAATGAGATGCTGAGAGCATCCCAACGCCAAGTCTTAGGAAATCTCGGTAAGAGAAAATGAGCAGCTGGCCGTCCCTCCCGTGCCTGAATGCCACTCCCAGCTGAGTCAAACTGCACGCTCCTCTCTCCTTACAACCTCCAGTGTGCTGTGTGCATCTAGAAAAAGATTTTCTTGTCTGACTCTGAAGAATGCCCGGGTTTGCCTAAAAATGCTGCCTTGGTCTGTGCGGCCCTGAGAACTCTCTACTCTCCAATCGGCCTTTATTGCCCCCTATCTGTTGGCCCTGGTCTCTGGGGAGATGAGCAGAGGAAGCTGGGAGCCAACTTCCGGGTCCCACTGAGCAGGATCAATCCAGAGGCACACAGTGAGGCAGGTGCTGGCCGATTCCAGCTACTGGAAATGCACTTCCTTCCTTCCTTCCTTCCTTCCTTCCTTCCTTCCTTCCTTCCTTCCTTCTTTCCTTCCTTTCTTTCCTCCCTTCCTTCCTTTCTTCCTTCCTTCCTTCCTTTCCTTCCTTTCCTTCCTTCCTTCCTTTCTTCCTTCCTTCCTTCCTTCCTTCCTTCCTTCCTTCTTTCCTTCCTTATTTCCCTCCCTCCCTCCCTCCCTCTCTTACTTCCTCCCTCCCTCCCTTCTTTCCTTCTTCCTTCCTTCCTTCCATCCTCCCTTCTTTCCTTCTTCCTTATTCCTTCCTTCCTTCTTTCCTTCCTCCCTTCTTTCCTTCCTTCTTTCTTCCCTTCCTTCCTTCCTTCCTTTACTCTTTTAATATATTTTATTGATTTTTCACAGAGAAGAAGGGAGAGAAATAGTTAAAAACATCAATGAAAGAGAAACATCAATCAGCTGCCTCCTGCACACTCCCTACTGGGGATGTGCCTGCCACCAAGGTATGTACCCCTGACTGGAACCGAACTGGGGACCCTTAAGTCTGAGGGCTGACGCTCTATCCACTGAGCCAAACCGGTTTCGGCGGCAATGCATTTCTTAGTGTCTTTGCCATCAACCAACCCTGCTGTCTAAGAGGAAGGAATTACTGCCTGGTGAGTGCTAGAATTGCTTCCAACTTGGGTCCCTCAAGGGTCAGCAATCTTGTACATCGCCACCCCCTCTTAGTGTCATTTGTTTTGTTCTGTTCTGTTTTGTTTTGAAACAGTTGGTTTCTGTTAAATCGCTCCCTCCAGGACACTCATTAAGAGGTTGTGTGTGTTTGCGGGAAGGGAAGGCCTCAATGCATGTATAAGAAAAGATGTACGTTTTATTTTTTTTAATATACTTTATTGATTTTTTACAGAGAGGGATGGATAGAGAGTTAGAAACATCGATGAGAGAGAGACATTGATCGGCTGCCTCCTACACGCCCCACACTGGAGATGTGCCTGCAACCAAGGTACAAGCCCTTGACTCGGAATCGAATCTGAGGCCTTTTAGCCCACAGACTGACGCTCTATCCACTGAGCCAAACCAGTTTGGGCGACATTCTACATTCTTAAAACCATTTTCTAATTCTCAGGACTTAGAACTCTGCCTGCCTGCCCATCATGGTGCTCAACAAAGAGTCAATGAAAAATGATTCAAGAAACACGTGAGTGGATTCTAATACACAAAGACAAACTGACCCTGCATCTAATTCTAAGTCCATACTAACAAAATCTGGGACCTCAAAGAATGACTTCTTCTCTGTGGACTCGGCCTTCCCATCTGCCAAATGGCCTATCGGGCAAGATAAGCCACTTGCTGATTTCTGTGTCTAAGGCTTCCCGACTCCCCTTGACACGAACGGCAGTGCAGGGGGCCTTACCCCACAGCTGACTTCCGGTTGACCGTGGGTGATGCTATGTTCTCTCCACCCATGGAGTCAGGGTGGAAACAGCACTCGGTGGAGCGGTGCCTAAGGAGGCTGGTCTGGCCCCCTGCTTGCAGACCAGCTCAGCTTGTGTCCTTTGGTTTTGCAGGAGGAAGAGGACTGAGCCTCCCTTAAAATGCCTCTCTGTGCCTCCAAATGAGGCCTTAATCCCATCCTGCCCGAAGCAGCAGCGATCTTTATTGGGTCCTGCCGAGGGGAACGTACAAGAAGTTGTCTGGCCAAAACCGGTTTGGCTCAGTGGATAGGGCATTGGCCTGGGGACTGAAAGGTCCCAGGTTCGATTCCGGTCAAGGGCATGTACCGTGGTTGCGGGCACATCCCCAGTAGGGGGTGTGTAAGAAGCAGCTGATCGATGTCTCTCTCATCGATGTTTCTGACTCTCTATCCCTCTCCCTTCCTCTCTGTAAACAATCAAAATATATTAAAAAAAATAAATTCTAAAAAAAAAAGGAGCTGTCTGACTGTTTAAGAGTGAAACGTGTATCTAGGGGAGGCAGGAAGACAGCTCTGAGGCTTCCTTGAGCCCTCTCTGAGATCTGCATCAGCTTCCTAAGGCATCAGAGCTAATCAGGGCAGTTTTCGAGGCTCCTTTTAACCACCTGGAGGGGCTACCGTACTCCAAAGACCCCTGGGGGCAGAGAACAAATGCACTGGAAATCAGAAATCCTAGTGCCTTTGACAGGAAGCACGCCTGCCAAGGAGGCTGAGATAGATCACACCCACAGGCCTTGCCATCCCTCCGCTGGCACTGGGAGAGCTGGGCCCGCACTCCTGGTTATGCAAATGCAACCACTTGATCAAGTGCAGCTGTGGCTGCCCCAGAACTTGGAGGCCTTCTCTTCCTACCTGGGCCTTCAGCGGGGAAAACCGCTTGCCACTCATTCAGGGCTTCGGCGGCAGAAAGACTGATCACCATGATGAGGAGCCAAGCTCCCTGCTGCCTGCCGATGCCACGCACATGGACAAGGATGGCTGCAAGTGGCCCTCGGGAGGAGCTGGGGCTGAGGCTGAGAGCATGTGTGGCCTGGGGGGTAGAGGAGGGGCAGGGGTGGAGGAGAGGAGGAGGGGAGGGGATGGATATAGAAGGGGATGGGAGGGAGGAGAGGAGAAGAGGAAGGAATGGAATAGAGGAGAAGGGAGGAGAGGGAGGAGAGGAGAAGAAGAGGGAAGGGGGTAGAGGAGAAGAGGAGGAGAGGGAGGAGAGGAGAAAGGGAGGAGAGGGAGTAGGGGAGAAGGGGAAGGGATGGGATAGAGAAGAAGGGAGGAGAAGAGAAGAAGAGGGAAGGGAAAAGATGAGAAGAGGAGGAGAAGGAGGAGAGGAGAAGGGGAAGGGATAGAATAGAATAGAGAAGCGGAGGGGATGGAATAGAGGAGAAGAGGAGGGGGAGTGAGTAGAGGAGAAGGGAGGAGAGGAAGTAGAGGAGAAGGGGAGGGGATGGAATAGAGGAGAAGGGAAGAGAGTGAGGAGAGAAGAAGAGGAGGGGATGGAATAGAGGAGAAGGGAGGAGAGGAGAAGGGAGGGGATGGAATAGAGGAGAAGAGGAGGGGGAGGGAGTAGAAAAGTGGGGAGCGGAGGGAGCAGAGGAGGAGGAGGGACAAGGAGCGGCAGTCCTAAGTGGAAGGTGACCAGGCCCCTGACCTGAGTTTGCAAAGACTCAGGCCTTGGGCTAAGCCTCCTACATTGGAGCGAGCCACCTCTCAGGACCCTGCCAGCTTAGGCAAAAGCAATTCGGCAATAGGAGGGGCCAGACCCCTGGCTTCCTTTGGAAGAGCTGGGTGGGGCTCTAGGAGCTTGTGCGCAGACTCCTTAGTCTTGGGGCCTCCTGAGAGGAAGTGGGGGGGTTTCGGACCGACACATTCCAGGTCACTCCAAGGAGGGTGGGAAAAAGTCCTCCAAGAGGGAGGAGCAATCTGCTCCCAAAAAGTCACCTTCCTTATGACTCTGTGGCTTCAGGGTCCTCTGCGTTGTCCCCACTGCCTCCTCCCAGGGCCCAGGTCATCCTCCTTCTCCCCTTAACGGTGGGGCCAGCGCTTGTCATCCCGCCATCTACCCCTGTCACACCGAAGTGTCCTCATTAGGTAAAAAATTAGATTTTGTTAATTAACGGAATGGAAACCAATTACCCTGACCAGGCCACATGGCCTGTTGGAACAGAGCCAAGCACGCGAGCCCAGCTGCCTCTGCCTGGGACAGAGAGTGATGCGGGGCTGGCTCTCTGACTGCTTCCTGCCCCCCAAAGCAGAGGGACACCCCTACACCCCTCCCCGGGAGCCAGAGCACGTTCTCAGCTTTTAACCGGCAGGATATTTTCTTCCAGATGATGGGCTGGAGTAGAATAAAATGCCGCTAACATTCAAAGACTCGATTTCCTTTTAGCTCTCTACCTCGCATTGTAATGGATTTAACAAAAACCATGCATGTTTAAAATAAAACTAAATAGCTTTACAAACGGAATAAAGAAGGGCTGGTGCAGGGTGGTGGGTAAGATTTTTCTCTCCTCCTCTCCTCCCTCCCCTCCTCTTCTTCTCTCCTCCCTCCCCTCCTTTTCTACTCCCTCCCCTCCTTCTCCTCTTCTTCCCCTCCTCTTCCCCTCTACTCCCTCTCTTTCTCCTCTCCTCCCTCTCCTCCCCTTCTCCTCTCCTCTCCTCCC
>PVJN01007880.1:29037-67743 GCA_004026805.1 Lasiurus borealis | reverse complement strand
TTAGACAAACTTATTCTCAAAGACAGTCACTTGGACAACCTTATTCTCAATGCCAGTCACTGGGACAACCATATTCCAAAAAAGTAACTTAGACAACCCCCTGCTTGCTCACAATCACTTGGACAACCATATTGTCAATGCCTGTTACTTGGAAAACCTTAATCTAAAAGACAGTCATTCAGACAACCATATGCTCAATGCCAATCATGGTTACAAGACTCAGGTCATTGACAGTGACTTGCACAACATTATTTTCAATTCCAATAACTTGAACAAGCCCCTCCTTTCAGCAATTTACTTGGACAACGTCCTTCTGAATACCAGTCATTGTACCATATAGTTCTCAATGCCAGTCTCTTGTACCAGACCGATCCCAATGCCAGTCAGTTGGACAAGGCCTTACTCTATGGCAGTCTCTCATATAACCTTATTCTCAATGCCTATCACTTGGACAACCTTATTCTCATGCCAGTCACATAGAATAAACACTGCTCTTGCATAATGACTTGAAGAAATTTATTCTCAATCCCTGTCACTTGAACAACCTTATTCTCAACGACAATCACTTGAACAACCATATTCTCAATTCCAGTCACTTGAAAAAGTCCCTACTTTCTATCAGTCACTCAGACACTTTTATTCTAAATGCCAATCTCTTGGACAACGACTATTTTCTATCAGTCACTAAGACCACTTTATTCTCAAGTCCAGTCACTTGGACAAGCCCCTGCTCTCTCACAGTCACTTGACAACAATATTCTCAATGCCCGTCACTTGGAAAAGACCCTACTCTCTGCCAGTCTCACGGACAACTTGGTTCTCAATTGCAGTCACTTGCACAACCTTATTCTCAACGACAGTCACTCAGACAACCATATTCTCAATGCCGGTTACTGATACAAGACTGGTCGCTGATAGTCAGTCAATTGGACAACCTTATTCTCAATTCCAATAACATATCTAAGCCCCTGTTCTCAGCAGTTCATTTGACAACTTCATTCTCAATGACAGTCAGTTGGACAAGCCCCTACTCTATGTCAGTCTCTCATACAACCTTATTCTCAATGCCTGTCAAGTGGACAACTTTTTTCTCAAATAAAGTCACTTGGATGAGCACCTACTCTCTGTCAATTTCTCAGAGAACCTTATTATCAATACCAATCACTTGGACAACCTTATTCTCAATGCCTGTGACTTGCCAAGATTCCATTCTCTGAAAGTCACTTGGACAACTTATTCTCAATGCCAGTCACACGGACAGGGCCTTGCTCTCTTATAGACACTCAACCAAATTTATTCTCAATCCTTGTCAGTTGGACAACCTTATTCTCAATGACAATGAATTGCACAACCATATTCTCAATGCCAGTCACTTGGACAAGACCCTGCAATCTGACAGTCACTTGAACAATATTTTTCTCAATGGTAGTCATTTGGAAAACCCTATTCTCCATGTCAGTCAATTGAAGAACAGTCTCATGAATAAGACACAGCCTTCTGCGCTTTACATGAACAAAGTTATTCTCTATCCTGGTCACGTGCACAAGCCCAGTCTCTTAGCCGGTCACTTGCACAACCTTATTCTCAATGCCAATCACTTGGACAACATTATTCTCAAAGACAGTCACTTGGACAAGCCTGTTCTCTTGGATACCTTTTGTGTTTTTGTTTGTTTGTTTTTTTGTGCTTGTTGTTTTTTGTGTGTTTTGGACAAATTTATTTTCAATGCCTATCACTTAGACAACTGGTTTCTCAAATAAACTCACTTGGATAACATTCTTCTCTCTGTCAATTTCTCAGAGAACCTAAGTATCAATACCAAACTTGGACAATCTTATTCTCAATGCCAGTCAATTGTACAAAACCCTGGTCTCTGACAGTACCGAACAACCTTATTCTCAATGCCAGTCATTTGGACTAACTTACTTATAATGCCAGGCACGTGTACAAGCCTCTGCTCTCTGAAAACCATTTGGAAAACCTTATTTTCAATGCCAGTAACTTGGACCAGCCCCTCCTCTCTCACAGTCACTTAGATAACCGTTTTCTCAAGGCCTGTTACTTGGACAACCATATTCTAAAAGGAAGTCACTTGAAAAAGCCCCAACTCTCTGACTTGGAGTACTTTATTCTTAATCACAGTCACTCTAACAACTTTATTCTCAGTGACAGTCACTTAGACAATGTTATTCTCAATGCCAGTAACTTGTACAAGCCCCTGCTCTCTCACAGTCATTTGGACAACCTTATTCTCAAGACCTGCCACATGGACAACCTTATTCTGAAAGACAGTGACTTAAATAAGCCCCAGCTATCTGAAAATGACTTAGAGTACCTTATTCTTAATCACAGACACTTTGACAACCTTATTCTCAAATCCAGTAACTTGGACAAGTCCCTGCTCTCTCACAGTCACTTAGACAACCTTATTCTCAAGTCCCGTTATTTAGACAACCATATTCTCAAAGAAAGTCACTTGAATAAGCCCCAGCTGATTGACAGTGACTTGGAGTACCTATTCTCAATCACAGTCATCTCGGCAATCTTATTCTAAGTAATAGTCACTTGGACAACCTTATTATCAAAGCCAGTTACTTGGACAAGCCCCTATTCTTTCAGTTACTTGCACAACCATATTCTCAATGGCTGTCATTTGGACAACCTTATTCTCAAAGACAGTCACTTGGACAAGTTACTTCTCTCTCACAGTTGCTTGCACAACCTTATTCTCAATTCCTGTAAGTGGCCAACCTTTTTCTCAACATCAGTTACCTGGAAAAGACTCTGCTCTCTTCCCGTCACTTGGAAAATGTTATTCTCAAAGCCAGTCACTTGGACAACCATATTCTGAAGGTCAGTCACTTCGACAAGCACCTACTCTCTGAGTCACTTGGAAAACCTTATACTCAATATCAGTGACTTGGACAAGACCCTGCTGTCTCACAGTCACATTGCCAAACTCATTCTCAAAGACTGTCACTCAGACAATCATATTGTCAATGAGAGTCAACTGCACAAGATCCTGCTCTCTCACAGTCACTTGGACAATATTGTCCTCAATGTAACTCACTTCGAAAACCTTATTCTCTATGCCAGTCAACTGCAGAACACCCTGCTCTGTGACAGTCACTTGGACAACCTCATTCTCAATGCCAGTGACTTGAATAAGCCCCTGCTGTCTTGCAGTCTCTTGAAAAACCATGTACTCAATGCCAATGACTTGCACTACCTTATTCTCAATGATGGTGACTTGGAAAAGCCCCTGCTCTCTGACAGTCACTTGTAAAACCTTATTCTCAATGCCAGTGACTTGGACAACCCTCTTATGTCTCACAGTCACTAGGATATACCTCATATCTCTGACTTCCATTCGGACAACCTGATTCTCAATGCCACTCTTTTGGAGAAAACCGTGCTCTCTTCCAGACTCTTGGAGAACGTTATTCTCAAAGCCAGTCCCTTGGACAAGCTCCTGGTCTCTCACTGTAGCTTAGACCACCTTATTCTCAATGCCAGTGACTTGGACAAGACCCTTCACTCTGAAAATCACTTGAACAATATTTTCCTCAATGGAAGTCACTGGGAAAAGCTTATTCTCCATGCCAGTCATTTGCAGAACACCCTGCTCTGTGCCAGTCTCATGGATAAGCCTCAGCCCTCTGATGTTTACTTTGACAAACTTGTTCTCTATGCTGCTCATTTGGAAAAGCCCCTGCTCTCTCACAGTCACTTGGACAACCTTATTCTCAATGCCAGTGACTTGCACTACTTTATTCTCAATGATGGTGACTTGGAACAGCTCCTGTTCTCTGACAGTCACTTGAATATACCCCATATCTCTGACATTCATTTGGACAAGCTGATTCTCAATGCCAGACTTTGAGAGAAGATCCTGCTCTATTCCAGTGACATGGAGAACGTTATTCTGAAAGCAGACGTTTGGACAAGACTATTCTCAATGCCAGACACTTAGACAACCTAATACTACTCACTAAGACAACTGTATTCTCAATGCCATTCATTTGGACAAGCCCCTACCCTCTGTCAGTCCCTGGGACAAACTTATTCTCAATGACAGTGACTTGGACAAGGCCCTGCTTACTGCAAGTCACTGGGATATACCCCATATCCCTTCCATTCGGACAACATGATATTCAATTCCAGCCTCTTGGAGAAGACCCTGCTCTCTTCCAGTCACTTGGAGGACGTTATTCTCAGAGCCAGTCACTTGTACAACCTTATTCTCGATACCAGGCACTTAAGACAACCTTATTCTCAAAGGCAGTCACTTGGATAAGCCCCTGCTCTCTCACAGTTGCTTGGAACACCTTATTTTCAATGCCTGCATGTGGTCAACCTTATACTCAATGCCATTCACATGTAAAAGACTCTTCTCTCTCCCAATCACTTGGACAATATCATTATCAATGCCAGTCACTTGAACAAGACTCTTCTCTATGCCATTCACTTGGACAATGCACTGTTCTCTCTCAGTCATTCGGATAACCTTATTTTCAATGCCAGTCACTTGGACAAAAAACTGCTCTCTGAAAGTCACTTGAAAAACCTTATTCTCAATGCCTATGACTAAAACAACCTTATTCTCAAAGACAGACACTCAGACAATCATATTCTCAATGCCAGTAACTTATACAAGCCCCTGCTCTCTCACAGTCACTTGAACAACCTTATTCTCATGGAAAGTCACTTGAATAAGCCCCAGCTCTCTGACAGTGACTTGCAGTACCTTATTCTGAATCACAGTCACTTTGACAACCTTATTCTCAGTGACAGTCACTTGGACAACCTGAATCTCAATAATGGTGACTTGGAAAATCCCCTGCTTCTGACAATCTCTTGAATATACCCCATATCTCTGACATTCATTTGGACAACTTGATTCTCAATGCCAGCCTTTTGGAGAAGATCCTGCTCTATTCCAGTCACTTGGAGAACGTTATTCTGAAAGCCAGACATTTGGACAAGGCCATTCTCAATGCCAGTCACTTGGACAAGACCCTGCTCTCTGTCACTTGCACAACTTTATACTCAATGCCAGTCGCTTGGAAAAGACTCTGCTCTCTTCCAATCATTTGGACAACATCATTCTCAATGCCAGTTACTTGGAAAAGCTTATTCTCAATTCCTGTTACTTGGACAATCTTATTCTAAATTCCAGTCATCTGGACAAGACCCTGCTCTCTGACAATCACTTTGACAACCTTATTCTCAATGCCAGCAACTTGGACAATCTTGTTCTCAAGGCCAGGCACATGGACAACCTCTCTCTCAATGCCTGTAAATTGGACAAGGCCCTGATCTCTGACAGTCACTTGGACAACCTTATGTTCAAAGTCAGTCACTTGGAAAAAACCCCATTCTTAGACCATCACTTGGACAATGATATTCTCAATGCTGTTACTTGGACAACACTTCTATAAATTCAAGTTACTTGAAAAACCTTATTGGCAATATCAGTCACATGGACATCCTTATTCTCAATGACAGACACTTTGACAACCTTATTCTCAATCCCAGTCACATAGACAAGTCCCTGATCTCTGACAGTAACTTGCACAACCATATAGTCCATGCCAGTGACATGAACAAACTTGCTTTCAATGCCAGTGACATGAACAACCATATTCCAATGCCAGTCACTTGGACAAGCCACTGGTCCCTGACAGTCACTTGGACAACCATATACTCAAAGCCACTCACTTGTATAATCCTTGCTCAATGGCCATCACTTGGACAAGCTTTCTTTCAATGCCAGTGAAATGAAAAACCTTATTCCCAGTGCCAGTCACTTGGACAAGCTTATTCTCAATTCCTGTGACTTGGACAACTTTTTTCTCAATGGCTGTTAATTGGATAATATTCCTCTCAATGCCACTGATTGGACACATAATTCTCAAAGCGAGTCACTTGGACAAGTCCCTGCTCTCTGACAGTCACTTGGACAACATTCACTTCAATGCCAGTGACATGGATAACCTTATTCTCAATGCCAGTCACTAGGACAACCTTATTCTCAATGAGAGTCACTTGCAGAAACTGCTTTTCAATGTCACTCACATGGAAAAATCTGCTCTCTGACAGTCACGTGGCCAACCTTATTGTCAATACCAGTCACATGGACAAGACCCTGCTTTCTGACAGTCACTAGGACAACTGTATTCTCAATTCCAGTCACTTGGACAATCTTGTTCTCAATGGCAATCTCTTGGATAATCTTTTTTTAAATGTTTTTTATTGATTTTTTTACAGATAGGGAGGGGGAAGGATAGAGAGTTAGAAACATGAATGAGACAGAAACATCGATCAGCTGCCTCCTGGGAATGTGCCTGCAACCAAGGTCCATGCCCTTGAATGGAATTGAACCTGGAACCCCTCAGTCCACAGACTGACGCTCTATCCACTGAGCCAAACCGGTTTGGGCTTCTCAAAGACAGTCAGTTGGCCAAGCCCTTGCTCTCTCACAGTCACTTAGACAACCTTATTGTCAATGGATGTAACTTTGACAGCCTTATTATCAGTGCCTGTAACTTGGACAACCTTATTTTCAAAGTCAGTCACTTGGAAAATCCCCTGTTCTCAGAGCATCACTTGGACAATGATATTCTCATAGCTCGTCACTTGAACACTCCTATAAATGCCAGTTACTTAGACAACCTAATTCTCAATGGCAGTAACTTGGACAAGTCCCTGATCTCTCTCAGTCACTTGGACATCCTTATTCTAAATGCCAGTTATATGGACAAGACCCTGGTCCCTGAAAGTCACGTGGACAACCATATAGTCAATGCCACTCACTAGGACAACCCTTTTCTCAATGGCAGTCACATGGAAATCCTTATTCTCAATGCCAATCACTTGGACAATGTTATTCTCAAAGACAGTCATTTAGACAAGCCCCTGCTCTCTGACAGTCACTTGGACAACCTTATTCTCAAATCTATTAACTTGTACAAGCCCTTGATCTCTGATAGTATCTTGGACAACCATATACTCAGTGCTAGTCAATTAGACAACCTTATTATCAATGACCGTCACTTGAACATCCTTATTCTCAGATCCAGTAACTTGTACAGGCCGCTGCTCTCACACAGTCACTTGCACAACCATATTCTTGTCGGAAACCAAACTTTGTTCTCACTAAATGGATGTAAACAGGAGGCCCGAAGGCTGGTCATTCTTGAAGCTCTGAAAGGTCAAAACCAGCCACCCCCTATCTAATTGAAACAATGAACTTCCGCATGAAATAATCATTTAAATCCTGACTGATAAAGATAATCTACTTGTTACTGGAATTGCCTGCTTTAGGGCAAAGGGTGTATCCCAAACCTAAATAAAAGGGATGGCAAGGCCAAAGGAAGGTGGCAGTCCTTTCCACTAGAGCAGTGATTCTTTGGGGGTCAAACGACCCTTTCACAGGGGTCGCCTAAGACTACTGGAAAACACCTATTTCCCATGGTCCTAGGAACCAACACACCGCTCCTCGGTGTAGCAAAATGTAGCCATGTAGTTTACTGTTGTTATATTAAGACGGTTACCCATGCTACACCACGATTCAAGACAAAATTTCATTTACTTGTAATTAGAAATAAATATTTCACAATATATAATTACATATTGTTTTTTGTGATGAATCCCTATGCTTTCATTATGTTCCATGTGTAAAAACGAAAATACATCCTGCATATCAGATATTTACATTATAGTTCATAACAGTAGCAAAATTACAGTTATGAAGTACCCACGGAAATCATTTTATGGTTGGGGGTCACCACCACATGAGCTCTCTTAAAGGGTCGCGGCATTAGGAAGGTTGAGAACCGCTACACTAGAGGAAGGCTCCTGCCTGGCCCCCCAATATCACCAAATTAATGTTTTCTAGTCTCTCATTTCGTTTGAGTGCGGCCTTCTTCAGAACCTGAACCCTGAACGTGGAAAGAGGTTCCCACATCTCTCAATGCCTGTAACTTGGACAACTTATTCTCAACGAAAGTTGCGTGGAGAACATTATTCTAAATTCCAGAATCTTGGAAAAGCCTCTGGTCTCTTCAAGTCACTTGGACAACCATACACTCAAAGAGAATGGCATGGACAACCCTTTTCTCAATGCCAGTCACTTGGACACCTTCCTTTCGATGCCAGTTAAATGGAAACCCTTGTTCTCAATGCCAGTCACCTGGAAATGACCCGCTCTCTGACAGTCACTTGGACAACCTTATTCTCAATGGCAGTCACTTGGACAAACTTATTCTCAAACAGAGTTACTTGAAAAAGCCCCTGTTCTCAGACAGTCTTTTGGACAACAATATTCTCAATGCCAGTCACTGGGACAACCTTAGTGTCAATGCCAGTCATTCAGACAAGCCCCTACTCTCACTCAGTCACTTGGACCACCTTATTCTCCATGGCAGTAAGTTGGACAAGCCCCTGATCCATCTCAGTCACTTGGACATCCTTATTCTAAATGCCAGTCCCCATGGATAAGACCCTCCTCTCTGACCGTCAATAAGACAACCTTATTCTCAAAGACAGCCAAGCTTCTGCTCTCTCAAGTCGCTTGGACAACCTTATTCTCAATGCCTGATTCCTGCACTACGTTATTCCCAAAACCAGTCACTTGGACATGCCTTTGCTCTCTGAGCATATCTTGGAGAACCATATTGTCGATGCCCGTCACGTGGAAAAGATCCTGATCTCTCACAGTCACTTGGATATTATTTTCAATGAAAGTCACTTGAACATCCTTATCCTCAAAGCCAGGAAGTTGTACAGGCCGCTGCTCTCTCTCGGTCTCTTGTACAACCATATTCTCAATGCCTGTAACTTAGACAACCTTCTTTTAAATAGACAAACTTCTTCTCAATGCTAGTCACTTAGACAAGGCCCTGGTCTCTGACAATGAATTGGACAACCATATAGTCAATGCCACTCACTTGGGACAAACTTTTTCTCAAAGGTAGTCACTTGGACAACCTTTCCTGCCATCGCTGCAAAATGGAAAAACTTATTCTCAATGCCAGTCACATGGACAAGACCCGGGTCTCTGACAGTCACTTGGACAAACTTATTCTCAATATCTGTAACTTGGACAACCTTTTTCTCAATGGCAATTACTTGGACAACATTCCTCTCAATGCCACTGACTTGGACAACATTATTTTCAAAGCCAGTCAGTAGGACAAATCCCTTTTCTCTGACAGTCATTTAGACAACCATATATTAAAGGCAATCACTTGGACAACACTTTTTCAATGGCAGCCACTTGGACAAGACCCTGCTATCTCACAGTCACTTGGCCAACCTTATTCTCAAAGCCAGTCACTTGTACAAGACCCTGGTCTCTGATAGTAACTTGGAAAATCATATACTCAAAGCCAGTCACTTGTACAAGACCCTGATCTCTGATAGTAAAATCATATACTCCATGCCAGTCACTTAGACAACCTTATTATCAACGACTATCACTTGAGCATCCTTATTGTCAAAGCCAGTAACTTGTACAGGCCTCTGCTCTCTCACAGTCACTTGCATAAGCATATTCTCAATGCCTGTAACTTGGACAACCTTAATCTCCAGGAAATTCGTGTGGAGAACGTTATTCTCATTTTCAGTATATTGGACAAGCCCCTGGAATCTGAAAGTCACTTGGACAACCATAAACACAAAACAAATAACATAGACAACCTTTTCTCAATGCCAGTCACTTGGATGACCTTATTCTCAATGATGGTCACTTGGAGAAACTGCTTCTCAATGCCAGTCACGTGGATAAGACTGCTCTCTCTCAGTCACTTGAACAACCTTACTCTCATTTCCAGTCACATGGAAATGACCTGCTCTCTGACAGTCACTTGGATAACCTTATTCTCTATGCCTGTAGCTTGAACAACCTCATACTCAAATTTACTCACTTGGAAATGCCCCTGTTCTCTGACAGTCATTTAAACAATGATATTCTAAATGCTAGTCACTTGGACAACACTCTTATCAATGCCAGTCACTTGGACAAGCCCTTGCTATCAATCAGTCACTTGGACATCCTTCTTCTCCATGCCAGTGACTTGGAAAACCTTATTCTCAATGCCAGAGATTTTGACAATCTTTTTTCTCAATGACACTCACTTGGACAACCTTATTGGCAATGCCAGTCACTTAGACAAGCCCCTGCTCTCACTCAGTTTATTGGACATCCTTATTCCCAATGCCTGTCACTTGGACAACCTTATTACCAATTGAAGACCCTATTGACAACCCTATTCTCAATGACAGTCCCTTGTGCAATGATACTCTCAATGGCAGTAACATGGAAAAGCCCTTGATCTCTCTCAGTCACTTGGACATCCTTATTTTAAATGCCAGTCACATGGACAAGACCCTGCTCTCTCACAGTCACTTGCACAACCATATTTTCAATGCCTGTAAGTTGAACAATTTTATTTTCAAAGACAGTCACTTGGACAAGCTTCTGCTCTCTCACAGTTGCTTGGACTACCTTTTTCTCAATGCTGGTTCTTGCACTACCTTATTTCCATGCCAGACACTTGGACAATCCGCTGCTCTCTGACAGTATCTTGAAGAACCACATTTTCAATGCCTGTTATTTGGACAATCTTATTCTCAGAGTCAGTCACTTGGACAAACCTCTGCTTTCTGACAGTCAATTGGACAACCATATTCTCAATGCCAGTGATGTGGACAACCTTATTCTCAATGCCAGTGACTTGGACAAGACCCTGCTCTCTGAGAGTCAAATGGACAATCTTATTCTCAATGCCTGTCTCTTGACAAGACGCAGCTATTTCAAAGTCACTTGGCCAACCTTATTCTCAAAGCCAGTCACTTGTACAAGTGATCTCTGACAGTAACTTAGACAACCATATGTTCAATGGCACATATTTGGACAACCTTTTTCTTAATGGTAGTCACTTGGACAAACTTATTCTCAATGCCAGCGACTTAGCCAACCTTATTCTTAAAGCCCATCACTCGAACATCCTTATTCTCAATGCTAGTAAGTATTACAGGCCTCTGCCTTCTCAGTCTCTTGTGCAACCATATTCTCAATGCCTGTAACTTAGACAAGACCCTGGTCTCTGACAGTCACTTGGACAACCTTCCTTTCAATGCCAGTGAAATGGAAAACCTATTCTCTTTTTTGCAGTAGGCTTGTAGACCTATGAACTTCCCTCTCAAGACTGCCTTCATTGTGTCCCATAGAGTTTGGATTGTTCTGTTTTCATTGTCATTTGTTGCCATGATGTACAGTGGTACCTCGAGATAGGAGTTTAATTCGTTCTGTAACCTTGAGGCGTGGGAAACTATGAGAAGCCTGAGTCGCGGTAAACTGGTGGGTCGTGTGCAGCCTTCCGATCCGCACGCGATGACTCCTATCTCAAATGTTGCTCGTATTTTAAAGCAAAAATTGCTCACTTGTATCTCAAAAATCTCTTATGTTAGGGCACTCGTATCTTGTGGTACCACTGTATTTTATTTCTTCCTTGATCTCTCTGGTTACCCAGTCATTGTTTAATAGCATGCTGTCTAGTCTCCCTGTGTCTGATTTCTTCAGATTGTTTTTATTGTAGTTGATTTCCAGTTTTATGCCACTGTGATCTGAGAAGATGCCTGATATCATTTCTACCTTCCTGAATTTGAAGAGCCTTTGCCTATGACCTAACATATGGTCTATCTTTGAAAATGAGCCATGTGCACTTGAGAAGAATGTATATTCTGTGGCTTTGGGGTGAAATGTTCTGAAGATCTCAATTAATTAGGATTGATATTTCTTTGCTGAATTTTTGTTTAGAGGATTTGTCCAATGGTGATAGTGGTGTATTAAAGTCTCCTACTCTGGTTGTATTGCTGTCAATCTCTCCCTTGATATCCTCCAAGAGGTTTTTTTTACGTATATGGGTGCTCTTTATTGGGGGCATATATGTTTACCAGGGTTATTTATTCTGGTTGGGTTGCTCCCTTTAGTATTATGAAGTGGCCTTCCTTATCTTTTGTCATGTCCTTCACTTTGACATCTAATTTGTCAGATATACGTATTGCTATCCCAGATTTTTTTTATTTCCATTTGCCTGAAAGAAAAACCTTATTTTCAATGCCTGTCACATGGACAACCATTTTCTCAATGGCAGTTACTTGGACAACATTGCTCTCAATGCCACTGATTGGACAACATTATTCTCAAAGCCAGTCACTTGGATATGCCCTTGCTCTCTCTCAGTCATGCACAACCTAATTCTAAATACTAGTCATATGGACAGGGCCCTGCTATCTGACACTTGCACAACCTTATTCTCAAAGCCAGTCACTTGGACAAGCCCCTGCTCTCTGACAGTCACTTGGACAACCATACTCTCATTGCATTTACATGGAAAACCTTATTCTCAATGCCAGTCACTTGGACAACCATATTCTCTATGGCAGTCACTTGCACAATCTTATTTGCAATGGTAGCCACTTGGACAAATTAATTCTCAAAGACAGTCACTTGCAAAAGCCCCTGTTCTCAGACAGTCACTTGGACAATGATATTCTCAATGCTATCACTTGGGCAACACTCCTATGAAGCCAGTCACTTAGAAAGCCTTATTGTCAATGCCAGTACTTAGACAAGTCCCTGCTCTCACTCAGTCACATAGACAACCATGTCTCAATGACAATGACTGAGGACAACCCTTTTCTCAATGACAGACACTTGGGACAACCTCATTCTCAATGACAATCACTTGAACATCCTTATTCTCAAAACCAGTAACTTGTACAGGCAGCTGCTCTCTCACAGTCAATTGCACAACCATATTCTCGATACCTGTAATTTGGACAACCTAATTCTCAAGGCCAGCCATGTGGACAACCTTATTCTCAATGCCTATAACTTGGACAAGACCCTAGTATTAGGCAACTTTATTCTAATTGTCAGTCTTATGGACGAGCCCCTTCTCTCTGACAGTCACTTAGACAACCCTATTCTAAATGCCATTCAAATGGACAAGACCCTGCTCTCTGGCACTCATTTAGACAACCTTATTATCAATGCCAGACAGTTTGGCAACCTTATTCTCTCAGTGTCACTCGGACAACCATCTTCTCCATGCCAGTCACTCGGAAAAGAACCTGCTCTCTTGACACTAATTTGGACAACTTTACTCTCAAATTCAGTCACTTGGAAAAGCCCCTGCACTCTCCCAGTCACTTGGACAACCTTATTCTCAATGCCAGTCATTTGTACAAGACCCTGCTCTCTCACAGTCACTTGGAGAATGGTATTATCCATGCCAGTCACTTAGAGAAACATTTTCTCAATGCCAGTCACTTGGATAACCTTCTTCTCCACGCCAGTCACTCAGACAAGACCTTGCTCTCTGACACTCATGGAAACACCTTTACTCTCAATTTAAGTCCCTTGGACAAGCCCCTGCTCTCTCACAGTCACTTGAACAATGGTATTCTCAATCCCTGTGAATAGGACAACTTTATTCTCAGTTCCAGTCACGTGGACAAGCCTCTGCTCTCAGCATTTCACTTGGACAACGTCATTTCAATGCCAGTCACTTGGACAAACACCTATTCCCCATCAGTCTCTCAGATAAACTTATTCTCAATGGCTGTGTATTAGATAACTATATTCTCCATGCCAGTGACTTGGACAATCCCCTGCTCTCTCAAATTCACTTGGACAATGTTATTCTCAAAGCCAGTAACTTGGATAAAGTTATTCTCAAAGACAGTCACTTGGACAAGCCTATTCACTCTGCCACTCACTTGGACCACCTCATTCTCAATTCCAGCCACTCGGATGACCATATTCTCAATGCCGATCACTAGTACAAGACCCTGGTTGCTGATAGTCACTTGGACAACCTTATTCTCAATTCCAATAACGTGGCTAATCCCCTGTTCTCAGCAGCTCACTTGGACAAGGTCATTCTCAATGCCAGTCAGTTGGACAAGCCCCTACTCTATGTCAGTCTCTCATATAGCCTTACTCTTAATGTCTGACACGTAGACAATTCTTTTCTCAAATAAAGTCACTTGGATAAGCCACTACTCTCTGTCAATTCCTCAGAGAACCATATTATCAATACCAATCACTTGGTCAACCTTATTCTCAATGCCTGTGATTTGGACAAGATTCTGTTCTGTGACAGTCACTTGGACAACTTATTCTCAATGCCAGTCACACGGACAGGGCCTTGCTCTCTTACAGACATTCGACCAAATTTATTCTCAATCCTTGTCAGTTGGACAACCTTATTCTCAATGACAATCACTCGCACAACCATATTCTCAATTCCAGTCACTTGGACAAGTCCCTACTTTCTATCTTTCACTCAGACAACTTTATTCTAAATGCCAATCTCTTGGACAATGCCTATTCTCTATTAGTCACTCAGACAACTTTATTCTCAATTGTCAGTTACTTGGACAAGCCCCTGCTCTCTCACAGTCACTTGACCAAACTTATTCTCAATCCCTGTCAATAGGACAACCTTATTCTCAGTTCCAGTCACTTGGACAAGTCCCTACTTTCTATCATTCACTCAGACAACTTCATTCTAAATGCCAATCTCTTGGACAACCTCTATTCTCTATCAGTCACTCAGACAACTTTATTCTCAATATCAATTCCTTGGACAAGCCCCTGCTCACTCAGAGTCAGTTGTCCAATCTTATTCTCAACCACTGTCAATAGGACAACCTTATTCTCACTTCCACAAGCCCCAACACTCTGTCAGTCTCTCAGACAACCTTCTTCTCAATGCCACTCACTTGAACAACCTTATTCTCAAAGACAGACCCTGTACTCTGACAGTCACTTGGACAACCTTATTTTCCATTTCAGTGACTTAGACAAGACCCTGCACTCTGACAGTCACTTGAACAATATTTTCCTCAATGGTAGTCACTTGGAAAACCTTATTCTCCATGTCAGTTAATTGAAGAATACCCTGCTCTGTGCCAGTCTCATGAAAAAGCCACAATCTTCTGCCCTTCACTTGGACAAATTTATTCTCAATGCTGGCCACGTGGATAAGCCCCATCTCTAAGCCAGTCACTTCCACAACCTTATTCTCAATATCAGTCACTTGTAAAAAAAAAACAACCCTACTCTCTGCCAGTCTCAGGAACAACCTGGTTCTCAATTCCAGTCACTGGCACAACCTTATTCTCAAAGACAGTCACACCAATAGCTGTATTCTCAATGCCAGTCACTGATACAAGGCCCTGGTCTCTGAAAGTCACTGCGACAACCTTATTCTCAATCCCAATAACTTGAACAAGACTCTGCTCTTAGCAGATCATTTGGACAATGTCATTCTCAATGCCAGTCACTTGTACTAGACCATTCTCAATGCTAATCAGTTGGACAGGCCCCTGCTCTCTGTCAGTCTCTCCTACAACATTATTCTTAATGCCTGTCACCTGGACAACCATATACTAAATGCCAGTGTTTTGGACAAGCTTCTGTTCTCTGACAGTCATTTGCACAACCTTAATCTCAATTCCTGTCACTTGCACAACGCTATTCCCAATGCCTGTAACTTAAACAACATTTTGTTAAAAGCCAGTCACTTGTACAACCACTGCTCTCTGACCATCATCTGGAAAACCATATTCTCAATGACTGTCACTTGGACAACGTCATTCTCAAAGCCAGTCAGTTGGACAAGCCCCTACTCTATGTCAGTCTTTTGTACAACCTTATTCTCAATGCCTGTCACTTGGAAAAAATATATTAAATGCCAGTGACTTGTACAATCCCTTGCTCTCTGATAGTCACTTGGACAACCTAATTCTCAATGCCTGTAACTCGGACACATTATTTTCAATGCAAGTCACTTGGACAAGGCCCTGCTTTTTTATAATCATTGGAAAATCATATTCTCAGTGCAAGTGACATGGAAAATCTTATTCTGAATGCCAATGACTTAGACAAGATCCTGATATCTCACAGTGACTTGTATAACCCAATTTTATGTGCCAGTCACTTGGACAAGACCATTCTCAAAGCCAGTCACTTGGACAAGACCATTCTCAATGCCAATCACTTGCACAACCATATTCTTAATACTGATCACTTGGACAACCTTATTCTCAAAGACAGTAACTTGGAAAATCTCCCGGTCTCAGTCAGTCACTTGGACAATGATATTCTCAATGCTAGTCACTTGGACAACACTCCCATCAATGCCAGGCACTTGAAAAAGGCCCTACTCTCTTCAAGCCTCTCAGACAACCTTATTCTCAATTCCAGTCGCTTGCACAACCTTATTCTCAAAGACAGTCACTGGTACAACCTTGTTCTCAAATTCAATAACTTGGACAAGCCCCTTCTCTCAGAAGTTCACTTGGACAACGTCATTCTCAATGCCAGTCACTTGTACCAGACTGTTTTCAATGCCAGTCAGGTGGACAAACCCTACACCCTGTCAGTCTCTTATACAACCTTATTCTCAATACATGTCACTTGGACAACCATATTCTCAATGCCAGTGACTTTACAAGCACCAGCTCTCTGAAAGTCACTTGATCAACCTAATTCTCAAAGAAAGTCACTTGGTTAAGCCCATACTGTCTGACAATCACTTGGACAACCTTATTCTCAATGCCAATCCCTTGGACAAGGCTCTGATAACTAAAAATCACTTGGAAAACCTTATTCTCAATGACAGTTACATGGACAACCATATTCTCAATGCCAGAACCTTGGACAACCTTATTCTCAATGCCTGTTAATTGTCAAGACTTTGTTCTCAGCCAGTCACTTGGAAAACCTTATTGTCAATGCCAATCACCTGAACAAGCCCTAAAACTCTGTCAATTTCTCAGAGAACCTTATTATCAATGCCAGTCACTTGGACAATCTTATTCTCAATGCCAATAACTTGGACAAGATCCTGCTCTATGTCAGTCACTTAGACAACCATATTTTCAAAGAGTGTCACTTGGACAAACTTATTCTTAAAGCCAGTCACTTGTACAACATTAGTATAAATGCCTGTAACTTGGACAAGCCCCTGCTCTCTCACAGTCACTTGTTCAAACTTATTATCAATGCCTGTCCCTTGGACAATCTTATTTTCAAACTAAGTCACTTGTATAAGCTCCAGTTCTCTGACAGTCACTTGGAGTACCTTATTCTAAATCACAGTCACCTGGACAAACTTATTCTCAGTGAAAGTCACTTAGATAAGACCATGCTCTGTAACAGACATTTAGACAACTTATTGTCATTGCCAGTGACTTGGACAAACCTCTGTTCTCTCAGTCACGTGGACAACATTATTGTCAATGCCTGTCACTGGATAAGTCCCTCCACTCTGAGTTGCTTGAACAATATTTTCCTCAACAGCAGTCACTTGGAAAACCTTATTCTTCTTATCAGTCAATTTCAGGACACCCTGCTCTGTGCCAGTCACTTGGATAAGACTTACCCCTCCACCCTTCACTTGGACAAATTAGTATTCAATCATCTTCACATGGACAAGCCTCATCTCTCAGCCAGTCACTTGCACAGCCTTATTTTCAATGCCAGTCACTTGGAAAAGACCCTCCTCTCTGCCAATCTCTCAGACAACGTGAGTTTCAATTCCAGGCAATTGCACAACCTTATTCTCAAAGATAGTCACAGGTACAACCATAGTCTCAATGCCAGTCACTGGTAGAAGGCCCTGCTCTCTGAGAGTCACTGGGAAAACTTTATTCTCAATTCCAATAACTTAGACAAGACCCTTTTCTCAGAAGTTCACTTGGACAACGTCATTCTCAATGCCAGTCACTTGTACCAGACTGTTTTCAATGCCAGTCAGGTGGACAAACCCTACACCCTGTCAGTCTCTCATACAACCTTATTCTCAATTCCTGTCACTTGGACAACGTTATTCCCAATGCCTGCAATTTGGACATTATTTTAATTTACAAGCACTGCTCTCTGACAATCATTTGGAAAACCACATTCTCAATGCCAGTGACTTGGACAAGACCCTCCACTCTGACAGTTACTTAAACAGTATTTTCCTCAATGGTAGTCACTTGAAACTTTATTCTCCATGCCAGTCCATTGCAGAACACCGTGCTCATGGATAAGCCTCAGCCCTCTGCTGTTTACTTTGACAAACTTATTTTCTATGTTGGTCATGTGGACAGGGCCCTGCTCTCACAGTCACTTGCCAACCTTATCCTCAAAGACAGCCACTCAGACAATCATATTCTCAATGCCAGCCAATTGCATAAGACCCAAGTCTCTGACAGTCAGACAACCTTATTCTCAATGCTAGTCATTTGGACTAAATTATTCATAATTCCAGTCACTTGGACAAACCTGACATCTCTGACAATTGTTTGGAAAACCATATTTTCAATGCCAGTAACCTGGACAACCTTATTCTTAATACCAGTCATTAAGACAACTGTTTTCTCAATGCCAGTCACTTTTACAAGACCATGCTCTCTGACAGTCACTTGGACAACCATATTCTCAATGCCAGTCACTTGTACAAGCATCTTCCCTCTGACAGTCACTTGGAAAACGTTATACTCAATGCCAGTGACTTGGACAACCCCCTGCTGTCTCGCAATCACTTGAACAACCTTATTCTCAATGCCAGTGACTTGCACTACCTTATTCTCACTGATGATTTAGAAATACCCCTGCTTTCTGACAGTCACATAAATATACCCCATATCTCTGACATTCATTTGGACAACCTGATTCTCAATGCCAACCTTTTGGAGAACACCCTAATCTATTCCAGTCACTTGGGTAAGTACCTACTCTCTGACAGTCACTTGGAAAATCTTATATTCAATGCCAGTGACTTGGACAACCTCCTGCTGTCTCACAGTCATTTGGCCAACCTTATTCTCAAAGACAGTCATTCATACAATCATATTCTCAATGCCAGTCAATTGGACAAGACCCTGGTCTCTGATAGTCGTTCAGACAAACTTATTCTCAATGCCCGTCACTGGTACAAGATCCTGGTCTCTGAGAGTCACTTGGACAACCATTTTCTCAATTCCAATAATTTGAACAAGCCCTGTCTCTCAGGAGTTCACTTGAACAACATCATTCTCAATGCCAGTCACTTGTACCAGACTGTTCTCAATGCCAGTCAGCTGGACAAAACCTTATTCTCTGTCAGTTTTTCCTACAACCTTATTCTCAATGACAGTCACTTGGACAACCTTATTCTCAATGACAGTCACTTGGAAAACCTTATTCTCAATGACAGTCACTTGGATAAGACCCTACTCTCTCACAGTCACTTTGACAATTTTATTCTCAAAGCGTGTCATTTGGACAAGCCACACTCTCTAACAATCATTTGAAAAACCTATTCTCAATGCCTGTCACTTCTACAACCTTTTTCTCAAAGACAGTCACTTGGACAAGCCTGTTCTATCTGCCACTTCCTTGGACAACCTTATTATCAATGCTAGTAACTTGTACATGCCCTTGCTCTCTCACAGTCACAGAGACAACCTTATTCTCAAGGCCTGTTACTTGGACAACCTTATTCTCAAAGAAATTCACTTGAATAAGCCCCAGCTCTCTGATCGTGACTTGCATTACCTTATTCTCAGTGACAGTCACTTGGACAACCTGATTCTCAATGCCAATGACTTACACTACCTTAGTCTCAATGATGGTGACTTGGAAAAGCCCTACTCTCTGACAGTCACTTGACTATGCCCCATATCTCTGACATTCATTTGGACAACCTGATCCTCAATGCCAGCCTTTTGGAGAACATCCTGCACTATTCCAGTCACTTGGAGAACATTATTCTAAAAGCCAGACACTTGAACAAGACCATTCTCAATTCCAGTCACTTGGACAAACTGATTCTCAATACTAGTCACTCAGAGAACTGTATTCTCAATGTCATTCACATGTACAAGCCCCTGCTCTCTGACAGTCACTTGGGCAACCTTATTCTCAATGCCACTGTCTTAGAAAAACGCCTGCTCTCTCACAGTCACTTGGATAACCGTATTTTCATGCCTGTCATTTGATCAAGACCTGTATCTCTGACAGTCATAGGACAAACGTATTCTAAATACCAGTCACTTAGACAACCTTATTCTCCATGCCAGTGAATTTCAGAAATCCCTGCTTGGTGCTAGTCTTCATGGATAAGCCTCAGCCTTCTGCCCTTCACTTGGACAAACTTATTCTCAATGCTGGTTACATGGACTAGCCCCCTCTCTCAGCCAGTCACTTGCACAACCTCATTGTCAATGCCAATCACTGGTACAAAACCCTGCTCTCTGACAGTCACTTGGACAATCTTATTCTCAATTCCAATAACTTGAAGAAGTCCCAGCTGTCGGAAATTCATTTGGACAATGTCATTCTCAATTCCAGTTACTTGTACCAGACCGTTCTCAATGGCAGTCAGTTGGACAAGCCCCTACTCTATGTCAGTCTTACATACCACCTTATTCTCAATGACAGTCATTCTGAAAACCTTATTCTCAAAGACGGTCACTTAGACAAGCCACTTCTCTCAGCAATTCACTTAAGACAACATCATTCTCAATGCCAGACAGCTGGACAACCATATACTCAATGCCAAATACTTGGAAAAGCACCTATTCTCTGACAATCACTTGGAAAACCTTATACTCAATCCCAGGGACTTGGACAACCCCCTGCTATCTCCTAGTCACATGAACAACCTTATTCTCAAAAGCTGTCACTTGGACAACCTTATTATCAATTACAGTGACTTGGATAAGGCCCTGGTTTCTGACAGTCACTTGGATATACCCCATATCTCTGACTTCCATTCGGACAACACGATATTAAATGCCAGTCTTTTGGAGAAGATCCTACTCTCTTCCAATAACTTGGAGAACATTATTCTCAAAGACAGTCACTTGGACAAGCTCCTGCTCTCTCACAGTTGCTTGGAAAACCTTATTCTCAATGCCTCTGAGTGGTCAACCTTATACTCAATGCCAGTCACTTGAACAAGACTCTTCTCTATGCCATTCACTTAGACAATGCACTGTTCTCTCTCACTCATTTGGACAACCACCTGCTTTCTGAAGTCACTTGGACACCCTTATTCTCAAACCCAGTCACTTGGTAAAGCCCCTGTTCTCAGACAGTCACTTGGACAATGACATTCTCAATGCCAGTCACTTGGACAACACTCCTATCAATGCCAATTATATAGACAAGCCCCTGCACCTAGTCACATGGACAATGAAAGTCATATTCTCAATTAAAGTCACTTTGACAACCATATTCTCAATGACAGTCACTTGAACAACTTTGTTTTCAAAGCCAGTATCTGGTACAGGTCGCTTCAATCTCACAGTCACTAGCACAACCATATTCTCAATGCCTGTATCTTATACAACCTTATTCTCAATGCCTGTAACATGGATAAGCCTCTGCTCTCTGTCAGTCATTTGCACAACTTTATTCTCAAAGCCAGTCACTTGGGCCAGAACCTGCTCTTTCCCTGTCACTTGGTTAATCACATACTCAATGCCTATCACTAGGACAACCCTATTCTCAATGGCAGTCATTTGCACAACCTTCTTTTCAATGCCAGTGACATGGAACACCTTATTCTCAATGCCAGTCACTTGGAGAAACTTATTCTCAATGCCAGTGATTGAACAACCTCATTCTCAGTGCCACTCATATGGACACAACCCTGTTCTGAGTGACTTGGACAACCATACTCTCATTGCCACTCCCATTGCCACCTGATTTCTGATACTGTAGTCACGTGGACAACCATATACTCAAAGCCAGTCACTTAGACAAATTTTCTTTCAATTCCAGTGACAAGGACAATCTTATTTCAATGCCCATCACTTTGACAATCTTATTCTCAATGACAGTCACTTGCAAAACCTTATTCTCAATGACAGTAACTTGTATAAGCCCCTGATCTCTCAGTCACTTCTACATCATTATTATATATGCCAGTCACATGGATACGACCCTGCTCTCTGACTGTCACTTGCACAATATTCTCAATGTCTGTCAGTTGGACAACATTATTCTCAAAGAGAAGCTTCTGCATTTTCACAGTCGCTTGGACTACCTTATTCTCAATGTAGGAACTTGCACTACCATATTATCAAAGCCTGTCACTTGGACAAGTCCCTGCTCTCTGACAGTATCTGGAAGAACCATATTCTCAATCCATTCAGTTTGACAACCTTCTTCTCAATAACAGTCACTAGAACAAGACCCTAATCTCTCACAGTCACTTGGACAACGTTATTCTCAATGCCTGTAATTGGAACAAGCTTATTCTTAAACCTACTCACTTAAACAAGCCTCTGCTCTCTGAAAGTCACTGAGACAACCATATTCTCAATGCCAATCACTTGGACAATCTTATTCTCAATGCCAATCACTTGGACAACCTTATTCTCCATGCCAGTCAATTGCAGAACACCCTGCTCTGTGCCAGTCTCGTGGATAAACCTCAGCCTTTTGCCCTTCACTTGGACAAACTTATTCTCAATGCTGGTCATGTGAATAGCCCTGTCTCTCAGCCAGTCACTTGCACAACCTTGTTCTCAACCCCAGTCACATGGACAAGTTTCTGTTCTCTCACAGTTGCTTGGACTACCTTTTTCGCAATGCTGATTCTCGCACTACCTTATTTTCAAAGCCTGTTACTTGGACAAGCCACGGTTCACTGACAGCATCTTGGAAAACGGTATTTCAATGCTAGTCTATTTGACAACCTTCTTTTCAATGCCAGTCACTTGGATAAGACTCTGCTCTCTCACAGTCACTTGGACAACCTTATTCTCAATGCCAGTCCCTTGTACAAGCCTCTGATATCTTCAGTAATTTGGACAACCATATAGTCAATGCCAGCCACTTGGATGACATTTTTATCAATGACAATCACTTGAATATCCTTCAACTCAAAGCCAGTAACTTTACAGGCTGATGCTCCTTCACAGTATTTGTACAACCATCTTCTCAATGCCTGTGACTTGGACCTTATTTTCAAGGCCAGTCACTTAGACAAGACTCTGCTGTCTGACAGACACTTCGACAACCTTATTCTCAAAGGCATTGACTTGGACAAACTTATTTTCACTGCCTGTCTCTAAGGCAAGACCCTGCTACCTCACAGTCACTTGGTGAACCTCATTCACTAAGCCAGTCACTGTATAAGCCTCTGATATCTGACAGAAATTTGGAAAACCATGTATGCAATGCCTGTCACTTGGAGAACCCTTTTCTTAATGGCAGTCATTTGGACAACCTTATTCCCAATGCTAGTCACTTGGACAACCTTATTCCCAATGCCAGTCACTTGGACAACCTTATTCTCAAAGATAGTCACTCAGAAAATCATGCTCATAATGCCAGTCAATTGCACAAGACTCTAGTCTCTGACAGTCACTCTGACAACCATATTCTCAATGCCTGTCAGTTGGACAACTTTATTTTCAAAGCCTATTATTTGGATAAGCCCCTACTCTCTGACAGTATCTTGGATAAACATATAATGCCATTCAGATTGCCAACCTTCCTTTCAATGACAGACACATGGACAACCTTCTTGTCAATGCCAGTCACTTGGAAAAGCCTCTGCTCTCTCAATCACTTGGACAACCATAGTCTCAAAGTCAGTCTTTTGGACAAATCCAGTGACTTGGACAAGCTTATTCTCAATGCCTGCCTCTTGGGCAAGACCCTGCTACCTCACAGTCGCTTGGTGTACAAGCCTCTGATCTCTGACAGTAACTTGGACAACTATATTCTCAATGTCAGTCACTTGGACAAACTGGCTTTCAATGTTAGTGACATGGACAACTTCATTCCAATGCCAGTCACTTTGACAACCTTATTGTCCATGTAAGTCACTTGGACAACCCTACTCTCAATGCAGTGACTGTACAAACATATTCTCAATGCCAGTCACAGGGACAAGACGCTGCTCTCTGACAGTCACTTGGACCAACTTATTCTCAATGGCAGTAACTTGGACAAGCCCTTGATCTCTTAGTCACTTGGATTTCATTATTGTAAATGCCAGTCAAATGGACAAGACTCTCCTCTCGGATAGACACTTTCACAACCATATTCTCAAAGCCAGTGACATGGACAAGCCGCTGCTCTCTCACAGTCACTTGGACAACGTTATACTCAATGCCAGTCACTCGGGAAAGACCCTCCACTCTAATAGTCTTTTGTAAAATATTGTCCTCAACGGTAGTCACTTGGAAAACCTTATTCTTAATGACAGTCAATTTCAGAACACCCTGCTCTGTACAAGTCTCATGGATAAGCTCAGCCCATGGCCCTTCACTTGCACAAACTTATATTCAATGCTGGTCATGTGGACAAGCCCTGTCTCTCAGCCTGTCACTAGCACAAACTTACTCTCAAAGACTATCATTTAGACAAGCCCCTGTTCTATGACATTCATTTTGAAAACCATATACTCAATGCCAGTTACTTGAACAAACTTTTTCTAAACGTCAGTATTTGGACAACCTTATTCTCAATGCCAGTCACTTTGACAACCTTATTCTGAATGACAGTCACTTTGACAACTTTATTCTCATTGACAGTCACTTGGATAACCTTCTCCATGCCAAAGTCTCTGCCAGTCTAATGGACAACCTGGTTTTCAACTGTAGTCACTTGCACAACCTTATTCTCAAAGACAGTGAATTGTACAACCATATTTTCAATGCCGGTCACTGATACAAGACCCTGGTCTCTGACGGTCACTTGGAAAACCTTATTCTTAATTCCAATTACTTGAACATGCCCCAACTTTCACTGGGGCAACGTCACTCTCAGTGCCAGTCACTTGTACCAGACCGTTCTCAATGCCAGTCCGTTGGACAAGTCCCTACTCTATGTCAGTCTCTCATATAACCTTATTCTCAATGACGGTCACTTGGTCAACCACATACTAAATATCAGTGACTTGGACAAGCCCCTGCTCTCTGACAGCCACTTGGACAACTTTGTTCAACAATAACTCAGACAACTTTATTCTCAATATCAGTTACATGGACAACCCCATGCTCTCTCACAGTCACTTGACCAACCTTATTCTCAACCCCTGTCAATAGGACAACCTTATTCTCCATTCCAGTTGTTAGCCAAGCCCCTTCTCTCAACAGTTCACTTTGACACTGTCATTCCCAATGCCAGTAACTAGGACAAGACCATTCTCAATGGCAGTCACTTGGTTAACCTTATTCTCAATGCCAGTGATTTGT
The DNA here is from genome assembly GCA_004026805.1 of Lasiurus borealis. Taxonomy (NCBI): domain Eukaryota; kingdom Metazoa; phylum Chordata; class Mammalia; order Chiroptera; family Vespertilionidae; genus Lasiurus; species Lasiurus borealis. The sequence goes on along the minus strand of PVJN01007880.1, from coordinate 42,474 downwards.
ACAGGACCCTACACTCTGATAGTCACTTGGACAATATTTTCCTCAATGGTAGTCACTTGGAAAACATTATTCTCCATGCCAGTCCATTGCAGAATAACCTGCTCTGTACCAGTAGCTTTGATAACCCTCATCTCTCTGCCCTTGACTTGGACAAACTTATTCTCTATCCTGATCACATGGACAAACCCTGTCTCTCAGGCAGTCACTTGCACAACCATATTCTCAATGCTGATCACGGGTACAAGACCATGGTCACTGAAAGTCACTTAGACAACCTTATTCTCAAACCCCGTCAATTGAACAAGCCCCTGATCTCTCAGTTTACTTGGGCAACGTCATTCCCAATGCCAGTCACTTGTATCAAACCGATCTCTATGCCAGTCAGTTGGACAAACTCCTACTCTCTGTCAATCTCTCATACAATCTTATCCTAAATGTCTGTCACTTGCACAACCATATTCTCAATGCCAATGACTTGGACAAGCCCCTGCTCTCTCACAGTGATTTGGAAAACTTCATTCTCCAAGTCCTTCCCTTGTTCAACCTTATACTCAATGCCAGTAACTTGGCAAGCCATTGCTCTCTCACAGTCACTTAGACAACCTTATTTTCAATGCAAGTCATGTGGACAAGACCCTGACCACTGGCAGTCATTGGACAACCTTATTCTCAATTCCAGTCACTCAGACCACCTTATTTTCAAGGTCAGTCTCTTGGACCATCTTACTCTCAATGCCATTGACTTTGTCAAGCTCCTGCGCTCTCACCGTCACTTGGACAAACTTTTTCTAAATGCCTGTCACTTGGACAAGACCCTGCTCTATGACAGTCACTTGAACAATATTTTCCTCAATGGGAGTCGCTTGGAAAACATTATTCTCTATGCCAGTCAATTTCAGAACTCCCTCCTCTCTGCCATTCTCATGGATAAACCTCAGCCCTCTGCCCTTCAGTTGGACAAAATAATATTCAATGCTGGTCACGTGGACAAGTCCCATCTCTCAGCCCATCACTTGCATAAACTTATTCTCAGTGCCAGCCTCTTCGAAAAGACCCTACTCTTTGACAGTCTCACGAACAACATGATTCTCAATCCCAGTCACCTGTACAACCTTATTCTCAAAAACAGTCACTCGGACAGCCATCTTCTCAATGCCCGTCACTGATACAAGATCTCTGTCAAGGACAGAAACTTGGAAAACCTTATTCTCAGTTCCAATAACTTGAGACAAGCCCCTGCTCTCAGCCGTTCACCTGGACAACGTCATTCTCGATGCCAGTCACTTGTACCAGACCAATCTCAATGCCAGTCAGGTGGACAAGCCCTTACTCCATGTCAGTCTCTTGTATAACCTTATACTCAATGCCTGTCAATTGGACAACCATACAGTAAATGCCAGTGCCTTGCATAAGTTACTGCTCTCTGACAGTTACTTGGACAAATGTATTCTCAATGGCTGTCATTCATACAACCTTGTTCTCAATGGCTGTCACTCAGACAACCTTGTTCTATATGCCGGTGACTTGGACAAGTACTTGCTCTGTCACCGTTACTCGACCAAATGTATTCTCAATCCCTGTCACTTGGACAACCTTATTCTCAGTGACAGTCACTTGAACAACCTGATTCTCAATGCCAATGACTTGGAAAAGCCCCTACTGTTTCTCAGTCACTTGGACATCCTTATTATCAATGCCTCTAAGTAGTAAACTTTATAGTCAATGCCAGTCACTTGGAAAATTCTCTTTTCTCTTCCAGTCACTTGGACAATATCATTCTCAATGACCGTCACTTGAACAAGACTTTTCTCTATGCCATTTATTTGTACAATGCAGTGTTCTCTCTCAGTCATTTGGACAATCTTATTCTCAATGCCAGTGACTTGTACTACGTTATTCTCAATGCCAGTGATTTGGAAAAAAACCCTGCTCTCTCACAGTCACTTGGACAACCGTATTTTCAATGCCTGTCACTTGAACAAGACCCTTATCTCTGACAGTCATTGGACAAACTTATTCTAAATTTCAGTCACTTGGAAAACCTTATTCTCCATGCCACTCAGTTGCAGAACACCCCGCTCTGTGCTAGCCTTCACGGATAAGCCTCAGCCTCTGCTCTTCACTTGGACAAACTTATTCTCAATGCTGGTCACATGGACTAGACCCCTCTCTGAGACAGTTACTTGCAAAACCTTATTCTCAATTACAGTCACTTGGACCACCTTATATTCAAAGACAGTCACTGGGAAATCCATATTCTTAATGCCAATCACTTGTACAAGACCCTACTGACAGTCACTTGAACAACCTTATTCTCAATGCCAGTGACTTGGCAAGCCCCTGCTCTCTCACAGTCACTTAGACAACCTTATTCTCAATGCAAGTCATGTGGAAAAGACCCTGATCAATGGCAGTCCTTGGACAGCATTATTTTCAAAGACAGTCATTTGGACAAACCTATTCTCAATGCCTGTCACTTGGACAATCTTATTGTCAATGGCTGTCACTTGGACAATTTTATTCTCAAAGACAGTCACTTGGACAAGCCTGTTATCTCTGCCACTCACTTGGACAACCTTATTCTCAATGCCAGTCACTTGTAGAAAATCCTGCTCTCTCATAGTCACGGAGACAACCTTATTCTCAACGCCTGTTACTTGGAAAACCGTATTCTCAAAGAAAGTCACTTGAATAAGCTCCAGCTCTCTGAGTGGGACTTGCAGCACTTTATTCTCAATCACAGTCACTTTCACAGCCTTATTCTCAATGCCAGCCTTTTAGAGAAGATCCTGCTCTGTTCCTGTCACTTGAGACCATTATTCTGAAAGCCAGGCACTTGGACAACCTTATTCTCAATGCCAATCACTTGTACAAGACCCTACTCTCTGACAGTCACTTGAACAACCATATTCTGAATTCCTGTCAGTTGGATAACCTTATTCTCAAAGAAAGTCACTTGGGCAAGCTTCTGTTCTCTCAAAGGCACTTAGAATACCTTTTTCTCCATGCTGGTTCCTGAACTAAATTATTCTCAAAGCCAGTCACTTAGACAAGTCCCTGTTCTCTGACAGTATCTTGGAGAAGGATATTCTCAATGCTAGTCACTTGGACAAGACCCTAATTTCTCACAGTCACTTGGACAACATTATTCTCAATGCCTGTAACTTGGACAAGCCCCTGGTCTCTGATAGTCACTTGGAGAAACTGCTTCTCACTGCCAGTCACATGGACAAGACCCTGCTCTCTGACAGTCATTAGGACAACGGTATTCTCAATACCAGTCACTTGGACAACCTTATTCTCCATGCCTTTAACTTGGCCAAGGCCCTGGTCCCTGAGAGTCACTTGGACAACCATATATGGGATGCCTGTCACTTGGACAACCCTTTTCTCAATGGCAGTCACATACACAGCTTTCCTTTCAATGCCAGTGACATCAACAATCTTATTCTCAATGGCAATCATTATCCAAGTGATTGGCATTGAGTATAAAGTGACTGGAATTTGGTTATCCAATACCCTTTTCTCAATGATGGTTATTTGGAGAACCCGCTTCTCAATGCCAGTCACTTGGACAGTTTCTGCTCTCTCACAGTCGCTTAGACTAGCTTATTCTAAATGCTGGTTCCTGCACTACCTCATTCCCAAAGCCAGTCACTTGGACATGCCCCTGCTCTCTGACAGTATCTTGGAGAACTATATTCTCAATGCCACTCTATTTGACAACCTTCCTTTCAATGACAACCTTCTTCTCAATGCCAGTCAGTTGGATAAAACCCTAATCTCTCATAGTCACTTGAACAACTTTATTCTCAATGCCTGTAATTTGGACAAGCTTATTCTAAGAGCCAATCACTTGGAAAAGCCCATGTTCTCTGACTGTCACTTGGACAAGCTTATTCTCAATGCCTGTAACTTGGACAACCCCTGCTCTTACTTAGTAAGTTGGACAAGCCTCTGCTCTCTGACAGTCACTTGGACAAGCTTATTCTCAATGCCGGTAAGTAGGACAACCTTATTCTCAAACCCAGTCACTGGGAAAAGCTCCTGTTCTCAGGCAGTAACTTGGACAACTATATTCTCAATTCCATCACTTGGACAAGCTTATTATCAATGCCTGTCACTTAGACAAGTCCCTACTCTCACTCAAGCAGTTGGACAGCCTTATTCCCAATGCCACTCACTTTGACAACCTCATTCTCAATGACAGGCACCTGAAAAACCTTCTTCTCAAAGCCCGTAATTTGAAAGGCTGCTGTTCTCTCACAGTTGCTTGCATAACCATATTCTTAATCCCTGTAATTTGGACAACCTTAGTTTCAAAGTCAATCGCATCAACCATCTTATTTCTGATGCCTGTAACTTGGACAAGTCACTGCTCTCCGACAGTCATTAGACAACCAGGTACTCAATGTGATTCACTTGGACAACACTTTTCTCAATGGCAATCATTTGGACAACCTATTCTCAATGGAAGTAACGGGGACAACCTGCTCTCTCAGTCACTAGTAAAACCTTATTCTCAATGCCAGTCACATGGACAAGACTCTGCTTTCTCTCAGTCACTTGGACAACCGTACTCTCATTGCCAGTCACAAGGAATAAAACCTGCTCTCTGACAGTAACTAGCACAACCTTATTCTCAACGGCAGTCACTTGGACAATTTTATTCTTAAAGACAGTCACTTTGCCATGACCCTGCTCTCTCACAGTCACTTGGACACCCATATACTCAAAGCCAATGAATTGGACAATGCTTTTTCTAATGGAAGTCACTTAGACAACCTTCCTTTAAATGCCAGTGACACGGTCAACCTTATTCTCAATGCTAGTCACTTGGACAACCCCATGCTCTCATTGTCACTTGCACAACCATATTCTCAATGCCTTTTAGCTAAACACCATTATTCTCAAAGACAGTCACTTGGACAAGCTTCTGTTCTCTCACAGTCGATTGGACTACCTTATTCTCAATTATGGAACTTGCACTACCATCTTTTCAAAGCCTGACACTTGGACAAGCCCCAGCTCTCTGACAGTATCTTGGAGAACCATATTCTCAATGCCAGTCAGTTTGACAACTTTATTTTCAATGACACTCACGTGGACAACCTTCTTCTCCATACTAGTCACATAGACAATACCATGATCTCTCAGTCACTTGGACCATGCTATTGTCAATGCTTGTAATTTGGACAAGCTTATTCTCAGAGCTAGTCACTTGGACAACTCTCTGCTCTCTGACAATCACTTAGACAACAATATTCTCTATGTCAGTCAATTGGACAAGCTTATTCTCAATGCCAGTGACTTGGGTAACCTTATTCTCAATACCTGTTTGTTGGCCAAAACCCTGTTATCTCACAGTCACTTGGCCAACCTTATTCTCAAAGCCAGTCACTTGTACCAGCCCCTGATCTCTGACAGTAACTTGGACAATCATATACTCAATGCCTGTCACTTGGACAAATTTTCCTTCTATGACAGTGACATGGACACTCTTTTTCCAATGCCAGTCATTTTGACCACCTTTTTCTCAATGACAATCACTTGGAAAACATTATTCTCAATGGCAACAGTTTAGACAAGCCTCTGATCTCTCAGGCACTTGGACTTCCTTATTCTAAGTGCCAGTCACATGGACAAGACCTGGCTGTGTGACAGTAACTTGAACCTTATTCTCAAAGCCATCACTTGTACAAACCCTTGATCTCTGACAGTAACTTGGATAACCATATACTCAATGCCTATCACTTAGACAAACTTTCCTTCAACGCCAGTGACATGGACCACCTTGTTCCAATACCAGTCACTATGAGAACCTTATTCTCCATGACAGTTACTTAAACATCCTTATTCTCAAAGCCAGTAAACTATATCGGCTGCTGCTCTTTCACAGTCACTTGAAAAACCATCTTCTCAATGCCTGAAACTTGAACAACCTTATTCTCAAGGCCAATCACATGGAAACCTTATTCTCAATGCCTGAAGTTTGGACAGGCCACTGAATTCTGACAGTCAAATGGACAACCAAATACTCAATGGCAATGACTTGGACAACCTTATTCTAAATGCTAGTCATATGGACAAGGCCCTACTCTCTGACAGTCACTTGGACAACCTTATTCTGAAAGGAAGCATTTGGACAAGCCCCTCCACTTTAACAGTCACTTGGACAACCCTTTCTCAAAACCAATCACTTGTACAAACTCTTGATCTCTGACAGACACTTTGACAACTTATTCTCAATTCCAGTGATTTGGACAACCTTATTCTAAATGCCAGTCCCAAAACAAGACCCTGCTCTTTGAAAGTCACTAGGACAATCTTATTCTCAATGCTTGTAACTTGGACAACTTTTTTCTCAATGGCTATTAACTGGACAATATTCCTCTCAATGACAGTGATTGGAAAACATTATTTGTCGGAGACCAAATATTGTTCTCACTAGGTGGATGTAATTGTTCTCACTAGGTGGATGTAAACGGAAGGCCAGAAGGCTGGCCAACCTTAATTGCTCTGAAAGGTCAGAGCTGATTACTCACTGTTTAGTTGAAACTATCTGTTTGTATCATGTTAATTTCTGTTATTTCCTGCCTAAAGGCTAGGGGTGTGTCCCAAAGCCTTAATAAAAGGGAGAAAAATGCCAGAGCAAATGGCAGTCCTTCCCACTAGAGGAAGGCTCCCGCCTGGCCCCCCAATATCGCCAAATTAATGTTTTCTAGTCTCTCATTTCGTTTGCGTGCGGCCTCCTTCACAACCCGAACCCTGAACCCGGAACCCTGAACCACGCGGGACGTGGAAAGAGGTTCCCACAATTACTCTCAAAGCCAGTCACTTGGCCAAGCCTGGGCTCTCTGACAGTCTGTTGGACAAACTTATTCTAAATGCCAGTTATAGGGTCAAGACCCTGCTCTCCAAAAATTACTTGGACAACATTCGCTTCAATGCCAGTGACAGGGACAAACTTATTCTCAATGCCAATCACATGGACAAAAAACTTCTCTGACAGTCACTAGGACAAGTGTATTCTCAATTCCAGTTACTTGGACAATCTTATTCTCAAAGACAGTCACTTGGTCAAGGCCCTTCTCTCTCACAGTCACTTAGACAACCTTATCAATGCCTGCAACTTGGACAACCTTATTCTCAGAGCCAGTCACTTGGTAATCCCCTCTTCTCAGACCATCACTTGGACAACGATATTCTCAATGCTCATCACCTAGACAACACTCCTATCAATGCCAGTCACTTGGACAACGTTATTGACAATGCCAATCACTTAGACAAGCCCCTGCTCTCTCTTAGTAACTTGGCCATCCTTATTCTAAATTCGGGTCACATGGAAAGAACCCTGCTCTCTGACAGTCACTTGGATAACTTATTCTCAAAGCCAGTCACTTGGACAAGCCCATGCTCTCTCACAGTCACTTGTACAACCATATTCTCAATGCCTGTCAGTTGGACAACTTTATCCTCAAAGCCAGTTTCCCATACGAGCTTCTGATCTTTCAATCGCTTAGACTATGTTATTCTCAATGCTGGTTCTTATACAAACTTATTCCCAAATCCTGTCACATGGACAAAGCACTGCTCTCTGACAGTACCATGGAGAATCATTGTCAATGCCAGTCAGTTTGACAACTTTCTTTTCAATGACAGTCACATGGATAACCTTCCTCTCAATGCCAGTAACTTGGACAAGACATGGCTCTCTCAGTCACTTGGACGTTATTGTCAATGCCTGTAAATTGGACAATCTTATTCTCAAGGGGAGTCACGTGGATAACCTTATTCCCAATGCCTGTAACTTGGAAAAGAACCTGCTCTATGACAGTCCCTTGGATAACCATATACTCAATGCCACTCACTTGGACAAACTTTCTTTCAATGACAGTGACTTGGACAAGCTTATTCTCACGGCCTGTCTCTTGATCAAGTCCCTGATATCTCTAAGTCACTTAGCCAACCTTATTCTCAAAGCCAGTCACTTGTATAAGCCCCTGATCTTTGACGGTAACTTGGACAATCATATACTCAATGTCAGTCACTTGGACAACCTTCCTTTCAATGCCAGTGAAATGGAAAACCTTATTCTCAATGCCAGACACATGGACAAGACCCTGGTCTCTGACAGTCACTTGGACAAACTTTCTTTCAATGCCAGTGACATGGACAACCTAATTCCAATGCCAGTCACGTTGATAACCTTATTCTCAATGAAAGTCATCTGGACAACCTTATTCTCAATGATAGTCACTTGAGCATCCTTATTCTCAAAGCCAGTAACTTGTACAGGCCACTGCTATCTCCGTCTCTTGTACCATATTCTCAATACCTGAAATTGGAGAAGCCCCTGGTCTCTGACAGTCACTTGCACAGCCATATACTCAATGCCTGTCACTTGGACAACCCTTTTCTCAATGGCAGTCACTTGGACAACCTTCCTTTCAATGCCAGTGACATGGAAATCCTTATTCTCATTTTTTTCCAGTAGGCTGGTAGAGCTATGAACTTCCCTCTCAAGGCTGCCTTCATTGTGTCCCATAGAGTTTGCATTGTTATGTTTTCACTGTCATTTGTTGTCATGATGTATTTCCTCCTTGATCTCTCTGGTTACCCAGTCATTGTTTAATAGCATGCTGTCTAGTCTCCATGTGTCTGATTTCTTCAGATTGTTTTTATTGTAGTTGATTTCCAGCTTTATGCCACTGTGATCTGAGAAGATGCCTGATATGATTTCTATCTTCTTGAATGTGAAGAGCCTTTGCCTTTGACCTAACATAAGGTCTATCTTTGAAAATGAGCCATGTGCAGTTGGGAAGAATGTATATTCTGTGGCTTTGGGGTAAAATGTATTAAAGATCTCAATTAATTCCAGCTGGTGTAGTGAGTCATTTAGGATTGATGTTTCTTTGCTGAATTTTTGTTTAGAGGATTTGTCCAATGGTGATAGCGGGGTATTAAAGTCTCCTACTATGATTGTATTGCTGTTAATCTCTCCCTTGATATCCTCCATGAGTTTTTTATGTATGTGGGTGCTCCTGTATTGGAGGCGTGCATGTTTACCAGAGTTATTTACTCTGGTTGGATTGCCATCTTTAGTATTATGAAGTGGCCTTCCTTATCTCTTGTCATGTCCTTCACTTTGAGATCTAATTTGTCAGATATACGTATTGCTACCCAGCTTTTTTTATTTCCATTTGCCTAAAAGGAAAACCTTTTTCTCAATGCCTGTCACTGGGACAACCCTATTCTCAATGCCAGTGACTTGGACAACCTTATTCTCAATGCCAGTCACATGGATAAGACCCTGCTCTCTGACCATCTCTTGGACAAACTTATTTTCAATGCCTGTAACTTGGACAACCTTTTTCTCAATAGCAGATACTTGGACAACATTACTCTCAATGCCACTGATTGGACAACATTATTCTCAAAGCCAGTTGCTTAGAGAAGCCCTTGTTCTCTTTGTCACATGGACAACCTAATCCTAAATGCCAGTCATATGGACAGGACTCTGCTCTCTGACAGTCAATTGCACAACCTTATTTTTAATGCTAATCACTTGGACAACCTTATTCTCAAAGCCAGTCACTTGGACAATCTTATTGTCAATATCAGTCACTTAGATAAGCCCCTATACTCACTAAGTCACCTGGATAACATGTACTCAAATGCCAATCACTTGTACAATCCTATTCTCAATGGCAGACACTTGGACAACCCAACATTCCTTTCAATGCTAGTGAAATGGAAAACCTTATTTTCAATGCCAGTCACTTGGACAACCCTATTCTCAATGACAGTTATTTGAACATCCTCCTTCTGAACCAGTAACTTATACATGGAGCTGTTCTCTCACAGTCAACTGCACAACCATATTCTCAATGTCTGTAACCTGAACAACCTTCTTTTCAAGGCCAGCCATGTGGACAACCTTATTCTCAATGCCTGTAACTCATACAAGCCCCTGCTCTCTGACATCCACTTAGATAACAATATACTCAATGCCTGTCACTTGGACAATCCTATTCTCAATGCCTGTCAATTGGACAACCCTTTTCTCAATGGCAGTAACTTGGACAACCTTCCTTTCAATACCAGTTACATGGAAAACCTTACTCTCAATGCCAGTCACATGGACAAGACCCCACTCTCTGAGAGTCGATTGGACAACCTTTTTGTCAATGCCAGTCACTTGGACATGCTTTGTCTCCATGACAGTGACTTGGACAACCTTATTTTCAATGCCAGACCCTTTAACAACCTTATTCTCAATGACAGTCACTAGGAAAAGACTCTGCTCTCTTCCAATCACTTGGACAATAGCATTCTCAATGCCAGTCGCTTGAACAACGACCTGCTCTCTAACAGGCACTTGGAAAACCTTATTCTCAATGTCTGTGACTTGGACAAGCCCCTGTTCTCTCAGAGTCATTTAGACAACCTTATTTTCAATGCAAGTCATGTGGATAAGACCCTGAAAACCGGCAGTCATTGGACAATCTTATTCTCAATTCCAGTCACTCAGACAACCTTATTTTCAAGGCCAGTCTCTTGGACAACTTTATTTTCAATGCCTGTCCCTTGAATAACCTTATTCTTAATGACAATCACTTGCACAACCATATTCTCAATTCCAGAAACTTGAAAAAGCCCCTACTTTCTGTGAGTCACTCAGACAACTTTATTCTCAATATCAGTTACTTGGACAAGCCCCTGCTCTCTCAGACACTTGACCAACCTTATTCTCTATGCCAGTCAATTGCAGAACACCCTGCTCTGGCCAGTCTCAAGGATAAGCCTCAGCCCAATGCCGTTCACTTGGACAACGTATTGTCTAAGCCCTGTCTCTCTGCCAATTACTTGCAGAAACTTATTCTCAATGCCAGTCACTTAGAAAAGACTCTACTCTCTGCCAGTCTCTCAGACAACCTAGTTTTCAATTCCAGTCAATTGCACAACCTTCTTCTCAAAGACAGTCACTTGGACAACTATATTTTCATGTCAGTCACTGATATAAGACACTGGTCTCTAACAGTTACTTGGACAACCTTATTGTCAATTCCAATAACTTGGACAAGCCCCAGCTCTCAGCAGTTCACTTGGAAAACATAATTCTCAATGCCAGTCACTTGTACTAGACATTTCTCAATGCCAGTCAGTTGAGCAAGCGCTTAATATGTCAGTCTCTCATACAACCTGATTCTCAATACCTGTAACTCGGACACCTTATTCTCAAAGCAAGTAACTTGGACAAGCCCTGCTCTCTGACAATCATTTGGAAAACCATTTTCTCAATTAAAGTTACTGGGGAAATCTTATTCTCAATGCCGATGACTTGGATAAGACCCTACTCGCTCACAGTGACTTGGATAAACAAATTTTCAATGCCAGTCACTTGGACAAGATAGTCATTGGACAAATTTATTCTAAATTCCAGTCACTTGGATAATCTTATTCTCAATGCTTGTCATTTGGACAAGAGCTTGCACACTGATAATTACTTGAACAATATTTTCCTCAATGGCTGTCACTTGGAAAACCTTATTCTCCATGCCAGTCAATTCCAGTACACCCTGCTCTCTGCCAGTCTCAGGGATAAGTCTCACGCCTCCGCCGTTTACTTTGACAAACTTGTTCTCTATATCGGTCACCTGGAAAAGACCTGCTCTCTAACAGTCACTTGGACAACCAAATTCTCAAAGACACTAACTCAAACAATCATATTCTCAATGCCAGTCAATTTCAAAAGACCCTGGTCTCTGACAGTCACTTGGACAACCTTATTCACAATGCCGGTCATTTGGACAAGCAGCTACTCTCAGACAGTCATTTGTAAAACCATATACTCAATGCCAGTGTCTTGGACAACCCCCTGTTGTCTCACAGTCAATTGGACAATCTTATTCTCAATGCCTGTCACTTGGAAAACCTTATTCTTAATGACAGTGACTTGGACAAGGCCTTGCTTTGTGACAGTCATATCTCTGACTTCCATTCAGACAACCTGATATTCAATGCCAGTGTTTTGGAGAAGTCCCTTCTCTCTTCCAGTCACTTGGAGAACATTATTCTCAAAACAAGTAACTTGGAAAAGCTCCTGCTCTTTCAAGGTCACTTGCATAACCATATTCTCAATGCTTGTCAATTGGACAACCTTATAGTCAATGCCAGTCACTTGGAAAAGACTCTGCTCTCTTCCAATCACTTGGACAATATTATTCTCAATGCCAGTCACTTGAAAAAGACTCTCATCTTTATTTTTGCCTACCCACATTTCCTTTGGCTTATTTTGACAAGAGGTGTGTTTTTCATGGGTGTCTTGCTGTTAGCATTACAAATGGAAATTAATTTTCTAAAGTGAAAATTTTCTAGATGTAATTTACTTACCACAGATTTTTCCTTACATAATATTATCCTACTTTCTCCCCTCCCCCTTTGTTTGATTAATGGAGAATTCGGTAAAATTTTTAATGCAATCTTGATAACTTTAAATTTTAAGTTTTTGCACACAGATATGCCTGTTTTATGTTCATTGCATACTAAGTAATTTTACCATGAGATGAACTATCAATAGAAATTTTAATTAATACTTTAGAAACAGTTTTTTATCCAGTACACTGAAATTTTCTTGAGTCTTCGCTTTTTTCAGTTCACTAATTTAAATTAACCTGAAAGCTTGATAACTCTTTTACATCAAGTTTAATACTCTACCAACAATCTTAGATTACCCTGTATATATTTGTGGAGAGGTTTATTTGCATTGAGTTGGCACTGAGCATTCCTAGTGCTAGGCTGAAAAAAGGACCCCAAGTCAATTTTATAGAAAAGATTCCTGTATTAACTCTTGATCGAGAATATGTTTACATACTTTCTGAAAACAACTCCAAGACCAAGTGGACTCCTGCATCAGAGAGGAACTGACAGGTCTGCGCCAACCACGAAGGCAAGAGGAGAAACAGTCCAGAGATGGAAGATGCTGATGGCACCTTGCCATGCGAGCAGTCAGCAGCTGATCATCGCTACAGGATGCCCAGGACCAAACCAGAGAGGGTCGGACCAGCATTGACACCATCTCTCCAGTATCCAGATACCATTGATGACATGTACACATAAGGAACACTCTGACATTGAAACTGGGACTCAAAGCTATCGGACATTGAAATTGGGACTCAATTATTTCTCTTTTGCTCCGGTGGGTTTATCTCTAGCCTACAGGGGCAAGATACTTTTAAAGACAAGAAACAGGGGGTGGAGGGGGGGGAAGCAGAGGCAGAGGAAAAGAAGCAATGAACCGACTGTCCTGCTACAGTGGGAAGGCAGGGGAGGTTGGGGAGGAAGGGTCTATAGGAGATCAACCGAAGGACTTGTATGCATGTGTTTGTGGGGAGAACCAGTGGATACAGGGCAATGGGGGATGGCGGGGGAGGA
>PVJN01007880.1:0-28937 GCA_004026805.1 Lasiurus borealis | reverse complement strand
GCACTGTTTTCTCTCTGTCACTTGGACAACCACCTGCTCTCTGACAGACACTTGGACAATTTTATTCTCAATGCCTGATACTTGCACAAGTCCTGGCTCCCAGCAGTTCACTTGGACAATGACATTCTCTTCACCAGTCACTTGTACCAGACGGTTCTCAATGCCAGTCAGTTGGACAAACCCCTATTCTCCAAGACAGTCACTTGAACAACCTTATTCTCAAAGTCAGACACTTGGGACAACCATATTCTCAATACCAGTCACTGTTATAAGACCATGATCTCTGACAGTCACCTGGAAAACTTTATTCTCAATTTCAGTCACTTGCACAAGCCCCTGCTCTCTCGGTTGATTTGGACAATGTCATTCTCAATGCCAGTCACTTGTACTAAACTGCTTGCAATGCCAATCAGTTGGACAAGAACCTACTTTCTTTCAGTCTTTCATACAAATTTATTCTCAATTCCTGTCTCCTGGAAAACCACATTCTCAATGCCAGTGACTTGGACAAGTCCCTTCTCTCTCACAGTCACTTGGACAACTATATTCCCAATGCCTATCATTAGATAACCTTTTCCTCAAAGACAGTCACTTGGACAAGCCTGTTCTCTTTGCCACTTTCTTGCACAACCTTTCCCCAATGCCTGTCAGTTAGACTACCTTATTCTCAAAGAAAGTCACTTGGAGAAGCCCCTTCTCTGTTAATTACTGGAAGAAACTTATTTTCAATGTCTGTCACTTGGACAATCTTATTCTCAAAGCCTATGGACATGGCCCTCCTCTCTGACAGTCACTTAGACAATGTTATTCTCAAAGACAGTCACTCAGACAACCTTCTTCTCAATGCCAGTCCCTTGGACCTTATTCTAAATGCAGGTAACTTAGAAAAGCCCCTGCTCACTCACAGTCACTTGTCCAACATTATTCTCAATCCCTGGCAATTAGACAACCTTATTCTCAGTTTCAGCCCCTTGGACAAGCCCCCGCCCTCAGCAGTGCACTTGGACAATACCATTCTCAATTGCACAAGACCATTTTCCATGCCAGGCACTTGGACAAGCCCCTTTATCCTGTCAGTCTCTCAGACAACCTTATTCTCAATGGCTGTGTATGGGACAACCACGTTCTCAATGCCAGTGCTTGTACAATCCTCTTCTCTCTCACAGTCACTAAGACAACCTTATTCTCAATGCCTGTCACTTAGACAACCTTATTCTCCATGCCAGTGACTTGGACAAGAACCTGCTTTCTCACAGTCACTGGACATTATTCTTAATACCTGTCACTGGACAAGACCCTCACTCTGACAGTCAATTGAACTATATTTTCCTCAATGGCAGTCACTTGGAAAACCTTATTCTCTTTGCCAGTCAACCGCAGAACAAACACCCTGCCTGTGCCAGTCTCATGGATAAGCCTCAGCCCTCTGCCTTCACTTGGACAAACTTATTCCAATATTGATCATGTGGACAAGCCCCATGTCTCAGCCAGTCACTTGCACAACCTTATTCTCAATGCCAGTCACTTAGAAAAGACTCTATTCTCTACCAGTCTCATGAACAACCTGGTTCTCAATTCCAGTCACTCTGACAACCTTATTCTCAATGTCCATCACTGGTACAAGACCCTGGTCTCTGACAGTCAGATGGACAATCTTATTTTCAATTCCAATAACTTGGGCAAGTCCCTGCTCTCACCAGTTCACTTGCACAATGTCATTCTCAATGCCACTCACTTGTATCAGACCGTTCTCAATGCCAGTCACTTGTACCAGACTGTTCCCAATGCTAATCAGTTGGACAAGCCCCTACTCTCTGTCAGTCTTTCATGCAACCTTATTCTCAAAGACACCTCACTCCGACAAGCATATTCTCAATGCCAGACACTGGTACAAGACCCTGCTCTCTCACAGTCACGTGGACAACCTTATTCTAAATTCCAATAACTTGGCCAAGCCACTTCTCTCAGCATTTCACTTGGACAACCATATTCTCAATGCCAGTGACTTGGACAAGGCTCGCCTTTCTGACAGTCACTTGGATATATACCCCATATCTAGTCACTTGGAGAACATTATATTCAAACAAAACCATTCTACTGCCAAAGTTCCTTGCACAACCTTATTCCCAAGGCCAGAAACTTGGACAAGCCCCTGCTCCTTCAGTCACTTGCACAACTATATTCTCAATGCCTGTCACTTGGACAACTGTATTCTCAAAGACAGTCAGATGGACAAGCCTGTACTCTATGCCACTCACTAGGACAACCTTATTGTCAATGCCAGTAACTTTTACAAGCCGCTGTTCTCTCACAGTCACATAGACAACCTTATTCTCAAAGCCTGTTCTTGGACAACCAATACCTGTCACTGGTACAAGACCCTGGTCTCTGACAATCACTTGGACAACCTTTTTCTCAATTCCAATAACTGGGACAAGCCTTTTCTCTCACCAATTCATTTGGACAATGTCATTCTCAATGCCAGTCACTTGTACCAGACCAGTCTCAATGCCAGTCCATTGGACAAGCCCCTAATCTCCGTCAGTCTTTCATACTACCTTATTCTCAAAGACATGGACAAGCCTGTTCTCTCTGCCACTCCCTTGGACAACCTTATTCTCAATGCCAGTAACTCTGACAGTCCCATAGACAACCTTATTCTCAAGGCCTGCTACTTTGGCAACCTTATTCTCAAAGAAAGTCATTTGAATAAGCCCCACCTCTCTGACAGAGACTTGCAGTACCTTATTGTCAATCACAGTCACTTAGACAACCTTATTCTCAGTGACAGTCACTTGGACAAACTTATTCTCAATGCCAGTGACTTGCACTACCTTATTCTCAATGATGGACTTAGAAAAGCCCCTGCTCTCTGACAGTCACTTGAATATACTCCATATCTCTGACATTCATTTTGACAACCTGATTATCAATGCCAGCCTTTTGGAGAAGAACCTCCTCTATTCCAGGCACTTGAAGAACGTTATTCTGAAAGCCAGTCACTTGTACAAGACCATTCTCAATGCCAGTCACTTGTACAAGATCCTGTCTCTCTGAAATTCACTTGGGAAACCTTGTACTCAATGCCAGTGACTTGGACAACCCCCTGCTATCTCACTGTCACTTGGATAACTTTATTCTCAATGCCAGTGACTTGGACAACCCCCTGCTATCTCACTGTCACTTGGATATATACCCCATATCTCTGACTTCCATTCGGACAACCTGATATTCAATGCAGAGTCTTTTGGAGAAGACCCTGCTCTCTTCCAGTCACTTGGAGAATGTTATTCTCAAAGACAGTCACTTGGACAACCTCCTGGTCTCTCGCAGTTGCTTGGACAACCTTATTCTCAGTGCCTGCAAGTTGTGAACCTTATACTCAACGCCAGTCACTTGGAAAAGACTCTGTTCTCTTCCAATCACTTGGACAATATCATTCTCAATGCCAGACACTTGCATAAGACTCTTCTCTATGCCATTCACTTGGACAATGCACTGTTCTCTCTCAGTCATTTGGAAAACCTTATTCTCAATGCCAGTCACTTGGACAACCACCTGCTCTCTGACAGTCACTTGATCATTATCCTCCATGCCTATGAGCTGGTCAAGACCCTGTTCTCTCCCAATCACCTGGATAATTTTATTCTCAATTCCTGTCCCTTGGACAAGACCTTGTACTCTGACAATCACTTGAACAATATTTTCCTCAATGGTAGTCACTTGGAAAACCTTATTCTCCATGCCAGTCCATTGCAGAACACCCTGCTCTGTTCCATTCTCATCGATAAGCCTCAGCCCTCTGCTGTTTACTTTGAGAAACATATTCTCTATGCCGGTCATGTGCACAAGCCCCTGCTCTCTCATAGTCACTTGGCCAAACTTATTCTCAAAGACAGTCACTCAGACAATCATATTCTCAATGCCAGTCAATTGCACAAGACCCTGGTCTATGACAGTCACTTGGACAACCTTGTTCTCAATGCCAGTCCCTTGGACAAGCCCCTGCTCTCAGACAATCACTTAGAAAACTATATTATCAATGCCAGTCACTTGCACAACGTTATTCTCAAAGACAGTCACTTGAGTAAACCCCGGATCTCTGAAAGTGACTTGGAGTACCTTATTCTCAGTCACAGTCACTTTGACAACCTTATTTTCAGTGACAGTGACTTGGACAACCTTATTCTCAAAGCCAGTAACTTGGACAATCCCCTGCTCTTTCACAGTCACTTGCACAACCATATTCTCCACACCTGTCACTTGGATAAGACTGTTCTCTCTGCCACTCATTTGGACAACCTTGTTCTCAATGCCAGTAACTTGTACGAGCCCCTGCTCTCTCACAGACACCTGGACAACCTTATTCTCTATTCCTATAGTTTGGAAAACCTTATACTCAAACTTAGTACTTGGAAATGCCCCTGTTCTCTGACAGTAATTTAGGAAATGATATTCTAAATACTATTTACTTGGATAACACTCTTATCAATGCAAGTCACTTTCAAAAGCCCTTGTTGTCACTCAGTCACTTGGACAACCTTATTCTCAATGCCTGTCACTTGGAGATTTTGACAACTTTTGTTGAGATTTTGACAACATTTTTTCTCAATGACACTCACTTGGACAACCTTATTATCAAAGGCAGTAAGTTGGACAAGACCATGCTCTCTCATAATCACTTGCACAACTATATTCTCAATGCATGTCACTGGACAACCTTATTCCCAAAGCCAGTCACTTGGAAATGCCCCTGTTCTCTGACAGTGCCTTGGAGAACCATATTGTCAATGCCAAACAGTTTGACAACCTTCTTGGACAAATTTTCTTTTCAATTTGACAGTAAATAGACAACCTTCCTCTCAATGTCAGTCAGTTGGACAAGACCCTCCTCTCTGACAGTCACTAGGACAACCTTATTCTCAAAGATAGTTAGTTGGCCAAGCTGCTAGTCTCTCAGTCACTTGTATAACCTTATTCTCAAAGCCAGTCACTTGGAAAAGCCCCTGTTCTCAGACAGTCAAATGTACAACGATATTCTCAATTCCATCACTTGGACAACAATATTCTCAATGCTTTTCACATGGAAGAGATCCTGCTCTCTGATAGTCCCGTGGACAACATTTTTCTAAATGACAGTGACTTGGACAAAGTCATTCTTAATGCCAGTCATTTGGACAACCTTATTCCCAGTGGAAGTCACTTGGATAATCTTATTTTCAATGCCTATAACCAGGACAAGCTTATTCTCAGAGCCAGTCACTTGGAACAGACCCTGTTCTGTGACAGTCATTTGAATAAACTTATTCTCAATTCCAGTCATTGGACAACCTTATTCTAAATATGAGTCACTTGAACAAGCCCCCACTCTCTGACAGTCGCTTGGACAACCATCTACTGAAATCAAAGACTTGGACAACACTTTTTCCAGTGAAAATCACTTTGACAACTCTCCTTTCAATGCCAGTGATACGGAAAACCTAATTCTCAATGGCAGTCACTTTGACAACCTTATTCTCAATTTAGTCACTTGGACAAACTTCTTCTCAATGCCAGTCACATGGACAACCTTTTTCTCAATGGCAATCACTTGTAAAATTCAATTCTCAAACTCAGTCACTTGGAAAAGCCCCTGTTCTCTGACAGTCACTTGGACAACGATATTCTCAATGGGAGTCACTTGGATAACACTCTTTTTTTTAATATATTTTATTGATTTTTTTACAGAGAGGAAGGAAGAAAGATAGAGTCAAAAACATCTATGAGAGAGAAACATCAATCAGCTGCCTCCTACACTTTCCCTAGTGAGGATGTGCAGGCAACCAAGTACATGCCCTTGACCAGAATCAAACCTGGGACCTTTCAGTCCACAGGCCGACCGACACCCTATCCATGGAGCCAAACCGGTTTCGGCTGGACAAATTCTTATCAATGACAGTCGCATGGACAACCTCCTTCTCAATTCTAGTCACTTAGACAAGACCAGGATCTTGCACAGTCACTTGGACAACATTATTCTCAATGCCTGTAATTTGGACAACCTTATTCTCAGAGCCAGTAACTTGAAAAATTACCTCTACTCGGACCATCACTTGGATAATGATATTCTTAATGCTTGTCACTTGGACAACACTCCTATCAATGCCAGTCAATGCCAGTCACTTGGCATTAGACAACCTTATTGGCAATGCTAGTCACTTAGACAAGCCCCTGCACTTTCTTAATAACTTGGCCATATTTATTCTAAATTCGGGTCACATGGAAAAGACCCTGCTCTCTGACAGTCACTTGGACAACCTTATTCTCAAAGCCTGTTACTTGGACAAGCCCATGCTCTCTCACAGTCACTTGCACAACCACATTCTCAATGCCTGTCAGTTGGACAACCTTATTCTCAAAGACAGTCACCTGGACAAGCTTCTGCTCTGTAGCAGTTGCTTGGACTATGTTATTCTCAATGCTGATTCCTGCACTACATTTTCCCAAAAACCAGTCACTTGGACATGACCCTGCTCTGTGACAGTATCTTGGAGAACCATATTCTCAATGCCAGTCAGTTTGACAACCTTCTTCTCAATGCCAGTCACTTGGACAAGCCCCTCCTAACAGTCACTTGGACAACCATTTCCTAAAGGCAATGATTTAGACAACACTTTCTCAATGGCACTCATTTGGACAAGCACCCTGATCTTTGACAATCACTTGGACAATGTTATTCTCAATGCCTGTAATTTGGACAAGCTTTTTCTCAGAGCCAGTCACTTTGATAAGTCTCTGCTCTCTGACAGTCACTTGGACAACCATATTCTCAATGCCAGTCAATTGGACAAGCCCTTGATCTCTGACTGTAAATGGACAACCATATACTCAATTCCAGTCACTTAAACACACTTTCTTTCAATGGCAGTGACATGGACAACCTCATGCCAATGCCAGTCACATGGACAATCTTATTCTCAATAACAGACATTTGAACATCCTTATTCTCAGAGTCAGTAACTTGTACAGGCCTCTGCTCTCTTACAGTCACTTGCACAACCATATTCTCAATGCCTGTCACTTGGACAACCTTATTCTCAAGGGAAGTTGAGTGGACAATGTTATTCTCAATTCCAGTATCTTGGACAAGCCCGTGGTCTCTGATAATCACTTGGACAACCAAATACTCAAAGTGAATTACTTGGACAACACTTTTCGCAATGCCAGTCACTTGCAGAACCTTATTCTCAATGGCAGTAACATGGACCAGCGCCTGATCCCTCTCAGTCACATGTACATCCTTATTCTAAATGCCAAGCACAAGGACAAGACCCTGCTCTCTGACAGTAATGGAACAACCTTATTCTCAAAGCCATTAACTTGGACAAGCCCATGCTCTCTCACAGTCACTTACATAACCATATTCTCAATGCCTGTCAGTTGGACAACCTTAGTCTCAAAGACAGTCACTTGGACAAGCTTCTGCTCTCTCACAGTCGCTTGGACAACCTTATTGTCAATGCTGGTTCTTGTACTAACTTATTCCCAAAGCCTGTCACTTGGACAAAGCACTGCTCTCTGACAGTACCATGGAGAATCATATTGTCAATGCCAGTCAGTTTGACAACCTTCTTTTCAATGACAGTCACATGGATACCCTTCCTCTCAATGCCAGTCTCTTGGACAAGACCTGGCTCTCTCAGTCACTTGGACGTTATTGTCAATGCCTGTAAATTGGACAACCTTATTCTCAAGGGGAGTCACGTGGATAACCTTATTCCCAATATCTGTAACTTGGAAAAGAACCTGCTCTATGACAGTCAAATGGATAACCGTATACTCAATGCCACTCACTTGGACAAACTTTGTTTCAATGACAGTGACATTGAAAACCTTATTTTCAATGCCAGGCACTTGGACAACCTTATTCTCAATGCCAGTCACCTGGAAAATACCCTGCTCTCTCACAGTCACTTGGACAACCTTATGCTCAATGCCAGTAAGCTGGACAAGCCCCTGATTCTCTCAGTCACTTGGACATCCTTATTCTAAAAATCAGTCACATTGACAAGGCCCTTGATTCTCAAAGCTACTAACTTGGACAAGCCGTGCTCTCACAGTTACATGCACAACCGTATTCTCAATGCCTGTAAGTTGGCCAACCTTGTTCTCAAAGACAGTCACTTTGACAAGCTTCTGCTCTCTAACAGTTGCTTGGATAACCTTATTCTCATTGCTGGTTTCTGCACTAGCTTATTCCCAAAGCCTGTCACTTGGACATGGCCCTGCTCTCTGACAGTATCTTGGAGAACCATATTCTCAATGCCAATCAATTTGACGACCTTCTTTTCAACGACAACCTTCCTCTCAATGCCAGTCACTTGGACAAGACTCTGATCTCTCACAGTCACTTCCACAACATTATTTTCAATGTCTGTAATTTGGACAAGCTTTTTCTCAGAGCCAGTCACTTGGACAAGCTTATTCTCACTGCTTGTCTTTTGGGCAAGCCCCTGATATCTCTCAGTCACTTGGCCAACCTTATTCTCAAAGCCAATCACTTGTATAAGCCCCTGATCTTTGACAGTAACTTGGAAAACTATATACTCAATGCCAGTCACTTGGACAACCTTCCTTTCAATGCCAGTGAAATGGAAAACCTTATTCTCGATGCCAGTCACTTTTCAACCCTACTCTCAATGCCAATGACTTGGACAACCATATTCTCATTGCCAGTCACATGGACAATAACCTGCTCTCTGACAGTCACTTGGACAAACTTATTCTCAATGCCTGTATATTGAACAACCTTTTTCTCAATGGCAGTTACTTGGACAACATTCCTCTCAATGCCACTGATGGGACAACATTATTCTCAAAGCAAGTCACTTGGACAACCTTATTCTCAATGACAGTTACTTGAACATCTTTGTTCTCAGAGTCAGTAACTTGTACAGGCATCTGCTCTCCCACTGTCACTTCAACAATGATATTATCAGTGCCAGTCACTGGGACATCCTTATTCCCAATGCCAGTCACTTGGACATCCTTCCTCTCCAGTGTAGTGACTTGGACTACCGTATTCTCAATGACAGTCACATGGACAACTTCATTCTCAATGGCAGTGACATGGACAAGACCCTGCTCTCTGACAGTCACTTGAACAACCTTATTCTCAAAGCCAGTAATTTAAGTAAGCCCATGCTCTCTTACAGTCACTTGCACAAACATATTCTCAATGCCTGTCACTTGAAAATCCTTATTCTCAAAGTCCATAATTTTACAGGCCACTGCCCCCTCACAGTCACTTATGTGGACAATCTTATTCTCAATGCCTGAAACTTGGAAAAGACTCTGCTCTATGACAGTCACCTGGACAACCTTATTCTCAATGTCTGTCTCTTGGACAAGATGCTACTATCTCACAGTCACTTGGCCAACCTTATTCTCAAACCTAGACACTTGTACAAGCCCTTTATATCTGACAGTAACTTGGAAAACCATATACTCAATGACAATCACTTGGACAAACTTTCTTTCAATGCCAGTGAATGGACATCCTAATTCCAATGCCAGTCACTTTGACAACCTTATTCTCAATGACCATCACTTGAACATCTTATTCTCAAAGCCAGTAACCTGTACAGGCCACTGCTCTCTCACAGTCCCTTTCACAACCATATTCTCAATGCCTATAATTTGGCCAACATTATACTCAAAGCTAATGACTTGAACATCCTTATTCTCAAAGACTGTAACTTGTACAGGCCACTGCTCTCACACAGTCTCTTGTACAACCATATTCTCAATGCCTGTAACTTGGCCAAGCCCCTTGTCTCTCACAGTCACTTTCACAACCATATTCTCAATGCCTGTCAGTTGGACAACCCTTTTCTCAATGGCAGTCACTTGAACATCATTATTCTCAAAGCCAGTAACTTATACAGTCCATTGTTCTCTCACAGTCACTTGCACAAACATATTCTCAATGCCTGTAACTTGGCCAACCATATTCTCAAAGCCAATCACTTGAACATCCTTATTCTCAAAGCCCGCAAGTTGTACAGACCTCCTCTCTCTCACAGTCTCTTGTAAAACCATATTCTTAATGCCTGTAACTTGGACAAGCCCCTGGTCTCTGACAGTTACTTGGACAGCCATATACTCAATACCTGTCACTTAGACAACACTTTTCTCAATGGCAGTCACTTGGACAACCTTCCTTTCAATGCCAGTGAAATGGAAAATCTTATTCTCCTTTATTTACAGTAGGCTTGTAGAACTATGAACTTCCGTATGAACTGCCTTCATTGTGTCTTATAGAGTTTGGATTGTTGTGTTTTCATTGTCATTTGTTGCGATGATGTATTTTATTTCTTCCTTGATCTCTCTGGTTACCCAGTCATTGTTTAGTAGCATGCTGTCTAGTCTCCATGTGTCTGATTTCTTGTAGTTGATTTCCAGTTTTATGCCACTGTGATCTGAAAAGATGCCTGATATGATTTCTATCTGCTTGAATTTGAAGAGCCTTTGCCTATGGCCAAACATAAGGTCTATCTTTGAAAATGAGCCATGTGCACTTGAGAAGAATGTATATTCTGTGGTTTGGGGTGAAATGTTCTAAAGATCTCAATTAATTCCATCTGGTCTAGTGAGTCATTTAGGATTGATGTTTCTTTGCTGAACTTTTGTTTAGAGGATTTGTCCAATGGTGATAGTGGTATATTAAAGTCTCCTACTATGATTGTATTGCTGTCAACCTCTCCCTTGATATCCTCCAAGAGGTTTTTTTTTTTATGTATATAGGTGCTCCTATATTGGGGGCGTATATGTTTACCAGGCTTATTTATTCTGGTTGGATTGCTCCCTTTAGTATTATGAAGTGGCCTTTCTTATCTCTTGTTATGTCCTTCACTTTGAGATCTAATTTGTCGATATACGTATTGCTCCCCCAGCTTTTTTACATTTCCATTTGCCTGAAAGGAAAACCTTTTTCTCAATGTCCGTCCCTTGGACAACCCTATTCTCAATGCCAGTTATTTAACATCCTTATTCTCAAAACCAGTAACCTGTACAGGCCATTGCTCTCTCAGTCAATTGTACAATCATATTCTCAATGCCTGTAACTTGGACAACTTATTTTCAAGGCCATGCATGTGGACAACCTTATTCTCAATGCCTATAACTCGGACAAGCCCCTGGTCTCTAACAGTCACTTGGATAACCATATACTCAATGCCTGTCACTTGGACAATCCTATTCTCAATGGCAGTCACTTGGATAACCTTCTTCTCAATGCCAGTGAAATGGAACATCTTACTCTCAATGCCAGTCGCTTGGACAATCTTATTCTAAATGCCAGTCATATGGACAAGCCCCTGCTCTCTGATAGTCACTTAGACAAACTTATTTTCAATGCCTGTAATTGGACAAACTTTTTCTCAATGCCAGTCACTTGGACAACCTTATTTTCAATGACAATCATTCCAACAACCATATTCTCAATACCAGTCACTTGGACAAGCCCCTACTTCTATCATTCACTCAACAACTTTATTCTCAAGGTCAGTTACTTGGACATGCCCTGCTCTCTCACAATAAGTTGACCAACTGTATGCTCAATCCCTGTCAATAGAACAACCTTATTCTCAATGCCAGTCACTTGGACAAGCCTCTGCTCTCAACAGTTCACGTGAACAATGTCATTCTCAATGCCAGTCACTTAGAAAAGACCCTATTGTTTGCAAGGCTCACCCTACTGGTCAAGTATACAAGATCCATCTATCAGCCAGTCACTTCTTCAAACTTATTCTCAATGTCTGTCACTTGGAAAAGACCAAAGTCTCTGCCAATCTCATGGACAACCTGGTTCTCAATTCCAGTCACTTGCACAACCTTATTCAAAAAGACAGTCAATTGGACAACCATATTTTCAATGCCTGTCACTAATACAAGACCCTGGTCTCTGACAGTCACTTGTACAACCTTATTCTCAAAGACTGTCACTTGGACAAGCTCCTACTCTCTCTCAGTTGCTTGGACAAACTTATTCTCAAAGACAGTCATTCAGACAACGGTATTCTCAATGCCATTCAACTGTACAAGACTCTGATCTATGACAGTCATTTGGACTACCTTATTCTGAATGCCAGTCAATTGGACAAGCACCTGCTCTCTGACGATTACTTGGAAAACCATATTCTCAATGCCAGTCACTTATCCAACCTCATTCTCAATTGCAGTGACTTGGACAAGACCTTGCACTCTGACAGTCACATGAACAATATTTTCCTCAATGGTAGTCACTTGGAAAACCTTATTCTCCATGACAGTCCATTGCAGAACACCCTGCTCTGTGCCAGTCTCATGGGTAAGCCTCAGCCCTCGGCCCTTCACTTGGACAAACTTATATTCAGTGCTGGTCACGTGGACAAGCCCCATCTCTCAGCCAGTCACTTGCACAACCTTATTCTCAAAGACACTCACTGGGACAACCATATTCTCAATGCCCGTCACAGGTACAAAACGCTGGTCTCTGACAGTCACTGGGACAACCTTATTCTCAATTCCAATAACTTGGACAAGCCCCTTATCTCAGCAGTTCACTTGGACAGCGTCATTCTCATAGCCATTCACTTGTACTAGTCAGTTGGACAAGCACCTACTCTCTGTCAGTCTCTCATACAACTTTAAGCTCATTGCCTGTCATATGGACAACCATATACCAAATGCCAGTGACTTGGACAAGCCCCTGTTCTCTGACAGTCACTTGAACAATATTTTCCTCAACGGTAATCACTTGGAAAACCTTATTCTCCATGCCACTCCATTGCAGAACACCCTGCTCTGTGCCAGTCTCATCGATAAACCTCATCCTTCTGCTGTTTATTTTGATAAACTTATTCTCAATGCTGGTCATGTGGACAAGCCCCTACTCTCTCACAGTCATTTGGCCAACCTTATTCTCAAAGACAGTCACTCAGACAATCATATTCTCAATGCGAGTCAACAGTATAAGACCGTGGTCTCTGAAAGTCACTCGGACAATGTTATTCTCAATGCCAGTCAGTTAGACTAACTGATTCATAATGCCATTCACATGGATAAGATCCTGTTCACTGACAATCATTTGCAAAACCATATTCTCAATGCCAGTGACTTGGACAACCTTATTCTCAATGCATGTCTCTTGGGCAAGACTCTGTTATGTCACAGTCACTTGGCCAACAGTATTCTTTAAGCCAATCACTTGTACAAGCCCCTGATCTCTGACAGTAACTTGGACAACCATATATTCAATGCCAGTCACTTGGACAAACTTTCTTTCAATGCCACTGATATGGACAACCTCATTCCGATGCCAGTCACTTTGACTACATTATTCTCAATGAAAGTTACTTGCACAACCTATTCTTAAGGACAGTCACTTGAACATCCTTATTCTCAAACCAGTAACTTGTACAGGCCTCTGCTCTCTCACAATCACTTGAAAAATCATATTCTCGATGCCTGTTACTTGGACAACCTTATTCTCAAGGCCAGTCACGTAGACATCTTTATTCCCAGTGCCTGTCGCTTGGACAAGCCCCTGGTCTCTGACAGTCACTTGGACAACTATATACTCAATGCCACTCACTAGGAAAACCCTTTTCCCAATGTCTGTCACTAGGAAAACCTTATTCTCAATGCCAGTGACTTGGACAACCTTATTCTCAATGCCAGTCACATGGACAAGATTCTCCTCTCTGACAGTCACTTGGACAAACTTATTCTCAATGCCTGTAACTTGGACAACCTTTTTCTCAATGACAGTTACTTGGATAACATTCCTCTCCATGCCACTGACTTGGACAACGTTATTCTCAAAGACAGTCACTTGACCAAGCCCCTGCTCTCTGATAGACATTTGGACAACCTTATTCTAAATGCTAATCATAAGATCCTGCTCTCTGACGGTCTCTTGGGACAACCACATTCTCAATACCAGTCAATTGTACAAGCTTATTCTCAGTGCCAGTGACTTGGACAACTTCATTTTCAATGCCTGTCCCTTGGGCAGGACTTTGATATCTCACAGTCACTTCGTCAACCTTATTTTCAAAGCCAGTGACTTATACAAGCCCTTGATCTCTGACAGTAACTTGGACAACCATATACTCAATGCCAGTCACTTGGATAAACTTTCTTTCAATGGCAGTGACATGGACAACCTCATTCCAATGCCAGTCACATGGACAATCTTATTCTCAAAAACAGACATTTGAACATCCTTATTCTCAGAGTCAGTAACTTGTACAGGCCTCTGCTCTCTCACAGTCACTAGCACAACCATATTCTCAATGCCTGTAACTTGGACAACCTTATTCTCAAGGAAAGTTGAGTGGACAACGTTATTTTCTATTCCAGTATCTTGGACAAACCCCCAGTCTCTGATAATCACTTGGACAACCACATACACAAAACGAACAACATGGACAATTATTTTCTCAATGACAGTCACTTGGACCTTATTCACAATGATGGTCACTTGGAGAAACTGCTTCTCAATGCCAGTCACATGGACAAGACCCTGCTCTCTCTCAGTCACTTGGACAACCTTCTTCTCAAACACAGTTACTTGGAAAATCCCCTGTTCTCAGATAATTACTTGCACAATGATATTCTCAATGCCAGTCACTGGGACAGTACTCTTATTAATGCCAGTCAGTTTGACAACCTTATTGTCAATTCCGTTCATTTAGACAAGCCCCTGCTGTCACTTTGTCAATTGGAAAACCTTATTCCCAATGCCAGTCAGTTTGATATCTTTCCTCTCCAGGGCAGTGACTTAGACAATCTTATTCTAAATGCCAGTCACGTGGACAAGACCCTGCTCTCTGACAGTCACTTGGACAAACTTATTCTCAAAGCCAGTAACTTGGAAAAGCCCATGCTCTCACAATCACTTGCACAAACATATTCTCAATGCCTGTCAGGTGGACAACCTTATTCTCAAAGACAGGCACTTGGACAAGCTTCTGCTCTCTCACAGTCACTTAGACTACCTTATTCTCAGTGCTGGTTCCTTCACTACCTTATTCCCAAAGCCAGTCACTTGGACATGTCCCAGCTCTCTGACACTATCTTGGAGAATCATATTCTCAATGCCAGTCAATTTGACAACCTTCTTTTCAATGACAACCTTGTTCTCAATTACAGTCATATGGCCAAGACACTGCTCTCTGACAGTCACTTGGACAACGATATTCTCAATTTCACTCACTCACTTGGACAACACTCTCATCAATGCCAGTCACTTGGACAACCTTATTCTCCATGACAGTCAACTGAACAAACTTATTCTCAAAGACAATAACTTGGAAAGGCTGCTGCTCTCTCACAGTTACTTGTACAATCATATTCTCAATGCCTGTAATTTGGACAACCTTATTCTCAGAGATATTCACTTGAACAAGCCCTTGTTCTCTTACAATCACTGGGACAACCATATACACAAATGAATCACTTGGACAACTCTTTTCTCAATGGCAGTCACACGGACAATCTTCAATTCAATGACAGTGACTTGGACCTTAGTTTCAATGCCAGTCACAAGGAAAAGACCCTGCTCTCTGGCAGTCACTTGGACAAACTTATTCTCAATGCTAGTCATATGGATAAAACTCTGCTCTCTCTCTCTCTCAGTCACTTTGACAACCATACTCTCATTGCCAGTCACATAGAAAAGACCTGCTCTCTGACAGTCACTTGATCAACCTTATTCTCAATGCCAGTCCCTTGGATAAGACCCTGATCTCTGACAGTAACTAGTAATTGAACAACCTTATTCTCAATGGTAGTCATTTGGACAAACCCCTGTTCTCACTGCGTCACTTGCACAATCTTATTCTCAATGCCAGTCACATGGATATCCTTTTTCTCCATGCCAGTGACTTGGACAACCTTATTCTTAATGCCAGTCACAAGGACAAGACCCTGCTCTCTGACAGTCACTTGGTAAAACTTATTCTCAATGCCAGTCACATGGACAAGAGCCTGATCTCACTCAGTCACTTGGACAACCACACTCTCATTGCCAGTCATGTGGAAAAGACCTGATCTCTGACAGTCAGATGAACCACCTTATTCTCAATTCTAGTAATTGTGCAACCTTATTCTCAATGCCTGTCCCTTGGACAAGACCCTGCTCTCTCACAGACACTTGGACAACCTTATTCTCAATGCCTCTAACTTAGACAAGCTTATACTCAAACTCAGTCACTTGGACATGCCCCTGTTTTCAGACCGTCACTTGGACAACGATATTCTCAATGCTCGTCACTTGGACAACCCTATTTTCAAAGACAGTCACTTTGACAAGCCTCAGCTCTCTGATAGTCACTTGGACAGCCATATACTCAAAGCCATTGACATGAACAAACCTTATTCTCAAAGCCATTTATGAGGACAACCTTATTCTCTATGCCTGTAACTTGGACAAGCCCTTGCTCTCTGAAAGTCACTTGGACAACCATATACACAATGCCATACACCTGGGCAACCCTTTTTTTCAATGGCAGTCACTGGGACAACCTTCCTTTCGATGCCAGTGATATGGACAACCTTATTGTCAATGACAATCACTTGGAAAACTGCTTCTCAATGCCACTGACATGGACAAGACCATGCTCTCTCACAGTCACTTGGACAACCTTACTGTCATTGCCAGTCACATGGAAAAGACCTGCTCTCTGACAGTTACTTGGACAACATTATTCTCAAAGCCAGTGACTTTAACAACCTTATTCTCAATGCCTTATCTCACAGTCACTTGGCCAACCGTATTCTCACAGCCAGTCACATATACAAGCCCCTGCTCTCTGACAGTCACTTGGACAAACTTATTCTCAATGCCAGTCACATGGATAAGACCCTGCTCTCTCTCAGTCACTTAGACAACCTTACTCTCATTGCCACTCCCATGAAAAGACCTGTTCTCTGACAGTTACTTGGACAAACTTATTCCCAATGCCAGTCACATGGATAATACCCTGCTCTCTCTCAGTCACTTGGACAACCTTACTCTCATTGCCACTCCCATGGAAAAGACCTGCTTTCTGACAGTCACTTGAACAACTTTATTCTCAAAGCCAGTCACTTGGACATGCCCCTGCTCTCTGACAGTAACTTGGAGAACTATGTTCTCAATGCCAGTCAGTTTGACAACCTTCTTCTCAATGAGAGTCACATGTACAACATTCTTCTCAATGCCAGTCACTTGGACAAGACCCCGATCTCTCACAGTCACTTGGACAAAGTTATTTTCAATGCCTGTAATTTGGACAAGTTTATTCTCAGAGCCAGTCACTTGTACAAGCCCTTGATCTCTGACAGTAACTTGGACAACCATGTACTCAATGCCATTCACTTGCACAACCCTTTTCTCAAATGCAGTCACTTGGTCAACCTTCCTTTCAATGCCAGTAACATGGAAAACCTTATTCCAAATGCCAATGACTTGGAAAACCTTATTCTCAATGCCAATTAATTTGACAAGAGCCTGCTCTCTCTCAGTCACTTGGACAACCTTATTCTCAATGCCAGTCACATGGACAAAACCCTTCTCTCTGACAGTCACTTGGACAAACTTATTCTCAAAGCCAGTAACTTGGGAAAGCCCATGCTCTCCCAGTCACTTGCACAACCATATTCTCAATGCCTATCAGGTGGACAACCTTACTCTCAAAGACAGTCACTTGGACAAGCTTCTACTCTCTCACAGTCACTTAGACTACCTTATTCTCAGTGCTGGTTCCTTCACTACCTTATTCCCAAAGCCAGTCACTTGGACATGCCCCAGCTCTCTGACACTATCTTGGAGAACCATATTCTCAATGCCAGTCAATTTGACAACCTTCTTTTCAATGACAACCTTGTTCTCAATTACAGACATATGGCCAAGACTCTGCTCTCTGACAGTCACTTGGACAACGATATTCTCAATTTCAATCACTTGGACAGCACTCTCATCAATGCCAGTCACTTGGACAACCTTATTCTCAATGACAGTCACCTGAACAAACTTATTCTCAGACAATAACTTGGAAAGGCTGCTGCTCTCTCACAGTTACTTGTACAATCATATTCTCAATGCCTGTAATTTGGACAACCTTATTTTCAGAGATATTCACTTGAACAAGCCCTTGTTCTCTTACAATCACTGGGACAACCATATACACAAAGGAATCACTTGGACAACCCTTTTTCTCAATGGCAGTCACATGGACAATCTTCAATTCAATGCCAGTGATTTGGACAACCTTAGTTTCAATGGCAGTCACAAGGACAAGACCCTGCTCTCTGGCAGTCACTTGGACAAAGTTATTTTCAATGCCTGTAATTTGGACAAGCTTTTTCTCAGAGCCAGCCACTTGTAGAAGCCCTTGATCTCTGACAGTAACTTGGACAACCATGTACTCAATGCCATTCACTTGCACAACCCTTTTCTCAAATGCAGTCACTTGGTCAACCTTCCTTTCAATGCCAGTAACATGGAAAACCTTATTCCAAATGCCAATGACTTGGAAAACCTTATTCTCAATGCCAACTAATTTGACAAGAGCCTGCTCTATCTCAGTCACTTGGACAACCTTATTCTCAATGCCAGTCACATGGACAAAACCCTTCTCTCTGACAGTCACTTGGACAACCATATACTCAAAGCCAATTCTTTGTACAACCCCTTTCCCAATGGCAATCACTTAGACAACCTTCCTTTCAATGACAGTGACATCAACAACCTTATTCACAATGAGAGTCACTTTGACAACCTTATTCTCAATGAGAGTCATTTGGACATATTTCTTCTCCATGCCAGTGACTGGGACAACCTTCTTCTCCATGCCAGTGACTTAGACAAGCCCCTGCTCTCTCATAGTCAACTGGACAAACATATTCTCAATTCCAGTCACTTGAACAATCATCTGCTCTCTCACAGCCACTTGGCCAACCTTATTCTCAAAGACAGTCACTCAGACTTTCATATTCTCAATGCCAGTCATTTGTACAACACATTGGTCTATGACAGTTACTTGGACAACTTTATTCTGAAATGCAGGCACTTTGACAAGCCCCTGCTCTCTGTCAGTCATTGTACAAACTTTTCTCAATTCCAGTCACTTGAAAAGCCTTATTTTCAATGACAGTCTCTTGGACAACCTAAGTTTCCACACTAGTAACTTGGACAAGATCCTGATCTCTGACAGTAACTTTGACAACCAGAGTCTCAATACCAGTCACTTTGACAAGCTTTTCTTAATGTCAGTCACTCGGACAACCTTATTCTCAATGCCAAGCACATGGACAACATCCTGCTCTCACAGTCACTCGACCAAATTTAGTCTCAATCCCTGTCACTTGGACAACCTTATTCTCAATGACCATCACTCAGATAACTCTATTCTCAATACCAGTCACTTGGACAAGCCCCTACTTCTATCATTCACTCAATAACTTTATTCTCAAGGTCAGTTACTTGGACAACGCCCCTGCTCTGTCACAGTAAGTTGACCAACTGTGTGCTCAATCCCTGTCAATGGGACAACCTTATTCTCAGTACCAGTCACTTGGACAAGCCTCTGCTCTCAACAGTTCACGTGGACAATGTCATTCTCAATGCAAGTCACATGGACAAGACCATTCTCATCGCCAGTCACCTGGACAAGCACCTACTCTCTGTCAGTCTCTTGGACAACTTTATTCTCAATGCCTGTCACTTGGACAACCATATTCTCAATGAAAATCACTCAGATAACCATATTCTCTATGCCAGTGACTTGTACATGCCCCTGCTCTCTCACAGTCACCAGAGAACCTTATTCTTAATGCCTGTCACTTGGACAAAGACCCCACACTCTGACAGTCACTCATACAATATTTTCCTCAATGGTAGTCACTTGAAAAACCTTATTCTCTATGCCAGGCAATTACAGAACACGTAGCTCTGTGCCATCTTCATTAGTAAGCCTCAGCCCTCTGCCCTTCACTTGGACAAACTTATATTTAATGCTGGACATGTGGACATGTCCCCTCTTTCAGCCAGTCACTTGCACTTGATCAACCTTATTATCAATCGCTGTCAATAGGACAACCTTATTCTCAATTCCTGTAACTTGGAGTGATCCTGCTCTTAACGGATCCCTTGGACAATGTCATTCTCAATGCCAGTCACTTGGAAAAGACGATTCTCAATGCCAGTCTCATGGACAAGTCACTTCGCTCTGTCAGTCTCTCAGATAAACTGGTTCTCAATGCCTGTGTATTAGACAACCATATTCTCAATGCCAATGACTTGTACACGTCCCTGCTCTCTCACAGTCACTTGGACAACCTTATTCTCAATTCCAGTCACTTGGACAACATTTGTTCTCTCACTGTTACGTGGACAACTTTATTTTCAATGCCAGTCCCTTGGACAGCCTTATACTCAATGCCAGTAACTTGGACAAGACCCTGCACTCTGACAGTTACTTAGACAACCTTATTCTCAAATCCTGTTACTTGGACAACAGTATTCTCAACAAAAGTCACTTGAATAATCCTTCGCTCTCTGACACTGACATGGAGTACCTTATTCTCAATCACAGTCAACTTTGACAACCTTATTCTCAGTCACAGTCACTTGAACAACCTTATTCTCAATGTCAGTGACTTGGACAAGCCCCTGCTGTCTCGCAGTCACTTGGACAAACTTATTCTCAATGGTGGTGACTTGGAAAAGCCCCTGCTCTCTGACAGTCGCTTGAATATACCCCCTATCTCTGACATTCATTTGGACAACCTGATTCTCAATGCCAGCCTTTTGGAGAAGTCCCTGCTCTATTCCTGTCACTTGCCGAACGTTAATTCTCAAAGCCAGTCACTTGAACAAAACAATTCTCCCTGCCAGTCACTTGGACAACCTTATTCTCAAAGACAGTTTCTTGGACAAGCCCCTGCTCTTTCACAGTCACTTGTATAACCATATTCTCAATGTCTGTCACTTGGACAACCTTATTCTCAAAGGCAGTTACTTGGCCAAGCCCTTTCTCTCTCACAGTCACTTGGACAATGATATTCTCATGGGAGTCACTTGGACAACACTCTTTTTTAAAATAATATATTTTATTGATTTTTTACAGAGAGGAAGGGAGATAGTCAGAAATATCAATGAGAGAGAAACATCTATCAGCTTCCTCCTGCACATCCCCGATTGAGGATGTGCCAGCAACCAAGTATGTGCCCTTGACTGGAATCAAACCTGGGACCTTTCAGTCTGCAGGCTGACGCTCTCTCCACTGAGCCAAAACGATTGTGGCTGGACAACACTCTTATCAATGACAGTCACATGGACAACCTCTTTCTCAATGACAGTCACTTGGACAAGACCAGGATCTCTCACAGTCATTTGGACAACGTTATTCTCAATGTCAGTGACTTGGAAAACAATTATTCTCAATGCCAGTGACTTGGACAACCTTATTCTCAATGCCATTCACACAATCTAGACTCTGCTCTCTAAAACTCACTAGGACTAACTTATTCTCAATGCCTATAAAATGGACAACCTTTTCCTCAATGGTAGTTAATTGGACAACATTCCTCTCAATGACACTGAATGGACATTATTCTCAAATCCAGTCGCGTGGACAAGCCCCTGCTCTCTGACAGTCACTTTGACAACCTTATTGTCAATGATAGTCACCTGCAGAAACTGCTTCTCAATGACACACATGGAAAAATCTGCTCTCTCACAGTCATTTGGACAACCTTATTCTCAATGCCAGTCACTTGGACAACTTTATTCTCAAAGACAGTCATTTGGACAACCATATACTAAAGGCACTGGAGAACATTATGCTAAATGAAATAAGCCAGTCAATGAAGGAGAAACACCACATGATCTCACTCATTTGTGGATAATAAAGAACATTATAAACTGATGAACAAAAAGATAGATACAGAGGCAGTAAAGCTTCAAACAGACTGTCAAATCACAGCAGAAAGGTTGGGGAGGGGTGGGGTAGATAAGAGATCAACCAAAGGACTTGTATGCATAACCAATGAACACAAGACACTGGGGGGTCAGGGTATACCTGGGATGAGAGGGGCAATGAGAAGATATGAATACATGTAATACATTAATAAAAAAATTGAAAAAATAAAAAATAAAAAAATAAAGGCAATGACTTGGACAACTCTTTCTCAAAGCCAATCACTTGTCCAAACCCCTGCTCTCTCACAGTCATGGAGATAACCTTATTCTTTAAGCCTGTTACTTGGACAACCGTATTCTCAAAGAAAGTCACTTGAATAAGCCCCAGCTCCCCGAGAGTGACTTGGAGTACCTTATTCTCATTCAGTCACTTTGACAACCTTATTCTGAGTGACAGTCACTTGGACAATCTTATACTCAATGCCAGTGCCTTGGACAAGACCTTGCTGTCTCACAGTCACCTGGACATCCTTATTCTCAATGATGGTGACTTGGAAAAGCCCCTTATCTCTTGTCACTCACTTGAATATACCCCATCTCTCTGACATTCATTCGGAAAACCTGATTCCCAATGCCAGCCTTTTGGAGAAGACCCTGCTATATTACAGTCACTTGGAGAACGTTATTCTCAAAGCCAGTCACTTGGACAAGACAATTCTCCCTCCCAGTCATTTGGACAACCTTATTCTCAAAGACAGTTTCTTGGACAAGACCCTGCTCTTTCACAGTCACTTGTATAACCATATTCTCAATGTCTGTCACTTACACAACCTTATTCTCAAAGGCAGTTACTTGGCCAAGCCCTTTCCCTCTCACAGTCACTTGGACAATGATATTCTCAATGGGAGTCACTTGGACAACACTCTTTTTGAAAATAATGTATTTTATTGATTTTTTTTACAGAGAGGAAGGGAGATAGTCAGAAATATCAATGAGAGAGAAATATCGATCAGCTGCCTCCTGCACATCCCCGACTGAGGATGTGCCCGTAACCAAGTATGTGCGCTTGACTGGAATCAAACCTGGGACCTTTCAATCTGCAGGCTGACGCTCTATCCACTGAGCCAAACCGGTTTTGGCTGGACAACACTCTTATCAATGACAGTCACATGGACAACCTCTTTCTCAATGACAGTCACTTGGACAAGACCAGGATCTCTCACAGTCATTTGGACAACGTTATTCTCAATGCCAGTCACTGGCACAACGTTATTCTCAATGCCAGTGACTTGGAAAACAATTATTCTCAATGATGGTGACTTGGAAAAGCCCCTTATCTCTTGTCACTCACTTGAATAAACCCCATATCTCTGACATTCATTCGGATAACCTGATTCCCAATGCCAGCCTTTTGGAGAAGACCCTGCTCTATTCCAGTCACTTGGAGAACGTTATTCTCAAAGCCAGTCACGAATTTCGCGCCAAGCTTAGCTCGCGGGGGCTGTGTGGCTAGCTAGCAAGCTCCAAGGGTTTTAGTGGTGCCGCCGTCACGGGTCGTACTCTAAACTGCATCGTCGCTGTGTCCCAGAACATGGGCATCGGCAAGAACGGAGACCTGCCGCGGCCCCCGCTCAGGAATGAATTCAAGTATTTCCAAAGAATGACCATGACGACGTCAGCAGAAGGTAAACAGGATTTGGTGATTATGGGTAGAAAGACCTGGTTCTCCATTCCCGAGAAGAGTCGGCCTTTGAAGGACAGGATTAATTTAGTTCTCAGTAGAGAACTCAAGGAACCTCCAAAAGGAGCTCATTTTCTCGCCAAAAGTCTGGATGATGCCTTAAAACTTATGGAGGAACCAGAATTAACAAATAAAGTGGATGTGGTTTGGAGAGAGGGAGGCAGTTCTGTTTATAAGGAAGCCATGAACAAGCCCGGCCATCAGCGACTCTTTGTGACAAGGATCATTCAGGAATTTGAAAGTGATAATTTTTTCCAGAAATTAATCTGGAGAAATATAAACTTCTCCCAGAGTACCCAAGTGTTCTTTCTGATGTCCAGGAGGAAAAAGGCATTAAGTTCAAATTGGAAGTATATGAAAAGAATGAGTGATGTGAAGGTGTTTTCTGATTCATTTCAAGTTGCTCCCCATCCCCTCCAAACAATTATATATTTAACTTTAGAAAAAGATATTTCTATTAATTAGATCTGTGGATAATTATTTCTAAGCAATGTATTTTTATTTTTATTTATTTATTTTTTAAAATATATTTTATTGATTTTTTACAGAGAGGAAGGGAGAGGGATAGAAAGTCAGAAACATCGATGAGAGAGAGACATCGATCAGCCGCCTCCTGCACGCCCCTTCTGGGGATGTGCCCGCAACCAGGATACATGCCCTTGACCGGAATCCAACCTGGAACCTTTCAGTCCACAGGCCGACGCTCTATCCACTGAGCCAAACCGGTTTCGGCGCAATGTATTTTTATTAATTAGTTTTTATCTGAACCACAGCATTTTTGAAGTATCTGTTGCTGTAACTCTGAATCCTCCAGAAATTCCGAGGATTAGGTCCCTAGTACCTGCCTAGGGTAACATATGCCAAGAAACCACAATTGGAGAATCCCCTGGTGGTACCCATTATCTAGAAAGAAAGGAGCTAGCCAAATTTGTCCAAATGTCATAAATGGATTATAAATAGCAAAATTAGAACTTAAATATTAAACTAGGAGTAGATCAATCAAAACAGGGACCAGAATTACTCTATGAAAAATGTTCTGTTCACTCAGAGAATCACTAAGTTGAGAACTGCGGTGTATTCCATATAGATAATGAGAAGCAGGAGACTACTTTTTTGATGATTAAAAGAAAAGGTCTGAGACCTTTAAAAACACTGTAATCGTGGGTGAGATGCCATGGGATGTTACAGTGATTGAACAAGAATAGGCTGCCCTTCACACACAAAAAGGCAATCTAATAACAAGCATATGGCTAAAATTAAAAGTTAAATGAATATTGCTAGAAACCAAAATTAGTAAGTTAGAAGGTAAATTTAACGTAACTAAAAAATTAAAATTAAAACATTTTATCCCCCATGTTAGGAAATATTTGGATTTTTAGGTATCCAAAGAAGTAGCATTTTTTGCCGTATAAATTGGCACAGATTTTTTAGGGTAAAAATTAACAAAATCGGAAAACCAAGATGGCGGCGGAATAAGGTATACACTTGTTATGTGCTGTCTCTCACAACCACACCAAAACTACATCTAAAAGAAAAAACGTCTGTCACCCAGAACCACGGGAAGGCTGACTGAGTAGAAGTCCTACAACTAGAAGGAAAGAGAAAAGAGCATCGAGGACATGCAGAAGCGCGGGAAAGCAGAGATACAAGGCATGCGTATATCGGGCTGGTGGCTCATGACTGGGTGTGCTGTTATTTTTCAATCCAAAGGGAGACACAGCTTCTGACTGCTCTAAACTCCAGTTTCTGGCAAGACTCGGGGGACCCAGACTCCTACAGAGAGAAGCCGGACTGTCTGCCATGGGGTCGGAAAGTGAGGGTGGCTTTCTTGCAGAGGTACGTGCAGGAATCACTGTTTAATGTGTGGGGGCGCAAGGACGTGGAGACACAGAGAGTGCTGACGCAGCCATCGCTGTTTGCCGCACCCTAGTGATTCCCTGAGACTCCGTTTATAAACCCGCCCAAACTGTGCACAGCAGCTTTTGCATATGAATGGCCTGCCCCCTCACAGCTTAACCTAACAAACTGCAAGTGGGTCGGACAACTCCAAAACTTCCAAACTCCAAGCAAAGAGGGGAAATCTGCAGATCTCCCTGTAGCTCCTGCTGGGAGGCCTCAGACAGTAGCTGACTTGCACCTCCTTGGAGATCCAGGAACTAGGGTCCCTAGAGGTCAGTGTGAGGCGACACCAGATTTCAACTCCTCACCTCCATAAGTGACACGCTCAAGAGGTAGACTCGGTGAGCACCAAAGCCCCACTGAAGCAAGTCCTGCCCCATTGGGGTGTCTCCAGCACAGCAGTCCTTCCATTATAGACACAGCTAATCCTACAGTCATTTGGCCTGGAGGTGAATTCCTCCCAGTGTACCAATAGCAATCAAGTCTTAACTAGAACAAAACTGTGTACCCAGCCCACAAAAGGGTGTGAGGGGAGCAGGAAGAGATTGGACAAAAATCTTACACCTATCAATGAAGACAGTGGCAGGGGATAAAGGCATGTGGTGGGATGGGGAATCAGGTGGAGGGCAGCTTTGGGGGTCAGGAAGAGGAACATCTGTAATCTGAAAAATAAAGATTTATTTTTTTAAAAGTTAAAAATATCAATTAAAATTCAAAATAACCTGGGTTTGGACACAGAAATTTTTATACTTCTAGAAATTAATCCTGAACAAAGAGCTGGACCAAGAGTATTTGTTGCACCATTTGAAATATTATGCTATAATTGTGAACAGACAGTATCACAGTTGGGTGCATTATTTTATGCATTAGGTTTGTCTATTGTGATTCATTTTTTTTAACTATTATGTGCTTAATTTCATGAAAAATTAAGGTAATAGATTGAGCCCTTTCCATTCAGAAATAATGACAAAACTTTCCCTATCTGGTGAAAGAAATAAAACTTACACTCCAGGAAGCGCACAGTAGTAGAATTGGGATACAGAACGTCAGTAGTAAAAAGGAATTTCAGAAAAATTTAAATGAAAACACAGGTTGGTACAGGGAAAAGTGAAACTGGTAAGGTAAGCCAGTTCAAAGTCAGTGAGCAGATCACCACTGGGTAACAAGCTCAGTGCTGCTGATATATCTGGGAAATGGAGGGGAAGAGAACTGGAGTATTTATCTTCTCATTGTTTGAGGGCTGTTAACAGGGTCATCTATTCCCTGCGCTCTGTACGGGCTGAACATACCTCAGCTGCTGGCTAGAGCCCCGGTGTTTGTATTAAGAAGCTACTGACAAGCTCAGGACCAGTGAATGCTAAACACCTAAACCAACTCCATATGTTTATGATTAACTATGTGTGTTAGCATCATCTTCCTTTTTATGTAGAAAGAAGATTCTTAAATATTTTACAATGTAAAAAAAATACAGAGGCAGAAAGACCAATTATAAATTCAGGTAAAGTATGATGGTAACTTGGACTACAGGGTTGAGTATAGTGAAAAAATTGTGGTTCAGGATATATTTTGAAGTTGGAGGATATGGGATTTTCTGATAGAGTTTTATTTTAGTTTTGGACCCACCAAATTTGAGATGCTTGGGAAGAGAAGAAGGCAGGAGAAGGGGAATAAAGGAAAGAAACAGAATTGTGCCTTAAATTCTGAGAACAAAGTTATTTTCAACTGATAAATCTATACTCAAGCAAATAATCAAGGACTATTTGGGAATTGAGGTTAGGGAAAGACGGAGCGGGGGACTTTTTGGTTGTCACTGAGACTTGGGACCAGTTGATTTCATGTAACCATTTTCATGTGTTTCTTTAATAAATACAATTATTTCTTTAAAAAAAATAAAATAAAATAAAAGCCAGTCACTTGGACAAGACCCTGTTCTATGCCAATTACTTGTTCAACTTTCTCCTCAATGCCGTTCACTTGAACAAGCGCTTTCTCAATGCCATTCACCGGACAAGCCCCGTCTCTCAGCCAGTCACCTGTACAACCTGATCCTCAAAGACAGAGATAAGCCTGTTATCCCTGTCACTCACTTTGACAGCATTATTCTCAACGCCAGTCACTTGGATCACACCTGGTCTCTGCCAGTCACTTGGACAACCTCATTCCTGATGCCAACCTTTTGGACGAGCTTCTACTCTCTGCCTATCAGCAAGGTAGGTGTGTTTTAGGAAAATGAACGTACACAAATAATTCTGCATCTGCTAATTACGTCTTTAAAACGGATGTCGTTTCGATAGATACCCAGCGGTACCTGACCCTACGCTCAATGGGTGGCTTTTGGCCTCCACCTTTCCTCCGGAAGTTTGTCTCAGGTTCACGGTGTGGTGAATCAGGATGTCACTGCACATATTTTGTGATTGTTCCCGTGTGTAGAGCACTTACCTGACATGGACAGCACGTGTGTGGATCCATCTTCCCACGGGGTCCTGGGTCACGAGGGATGCTGTGATGCCATGACATGTGCCTGCACCTTTGTGAGGAGTGACTCGGAGCCGCACACGTACCTGGACGACCAGGAGAGATTCGTGCCCTGTCGTTGTCGTCATCGTCGTCATCATCATTGTCGTCGACGTCGATCTCAGGGATGAAGGAGAGCTGATTGGGCCACGCCACGTCGTCCTTTTGATCCGGCTTGTTGGGCAGCAGTGGCGGGAAGAGGAGGAGAAGAAACAGAGTCAGAGGCAGCAGAGGATCGTGCACACGCTTCCTCCAGGGGCCTCCAGCGGCTGCTGCTGGACCCCCTGGTTACTTTGCTCAAAAAACCTCAATGGCCGCATCCCCTGACACTCACCGGCACCTACCAGGCCTGGGCAAATGCCTGCCCAGAGGCCTCCCAAGTTCAACCAGCGTGGTTTCCTCTCAGCCGGGGAGGCCGGCAGTCCCCCTCGTTACCTTACCTCCGGGACCTGTCAACTCACAGCCCACATCTCCACGTCATTCGCTGAGATCTCAGCTGCCTTTCACCTCCCCGCGTTCCCTTCCCGCAGATCCATGACGAGGATGGACTCCGCGGGACTTGATGCGCTTTTAGGGTGAGAAGGTGAGAAAGAAATCAGAACAAGCCTGGCTGGTGTGGTTCAGTGGTTGTGCACGGACCTATGAACCGGGAGGTTACTGTTTGATTCCCGGTCAGGGCACACATGGGCTCCATCCCAGGTGGAGGGTGAGCAGGAGGCAGCCAAGCGTGATTCTCTGTCATCGATGTTTCTATCCCTTTCTCCCTCTCCCTTCCTCTCTGAAATCAATAAAAATATATTTTTAAAAAATAGAACTACCATAGGATCTAGCAATGCTCCTTCTGGGAATATA